>PISX010006868.1:0-74119 GCA_004024625.1 Mellivora capensis
GGAGTAGAGAGGAGGGGCGGGGGAGGAGAGAAGGAAGAGGACTTTTCAAATGAAAAACAAACGAGAGCCCCGAGGGGAGGGGGCCGCGCGGGGCTCAGGGGCGTGGTCCCGGCTCGCCCGGACCCTCCCCCGGGGCGAGCGGCCGCGCGGGCCTCGGACCCCGCCCCCCGCGCTTGGCCCTCGGCCGCCGCGGGTCGGTGGTGCGGGAGGCGCGGGGCGCCACCGCTGTGGGCGACCAACTGAGAAAGGATGGAGAGGGGGACACGGAGAGAAAAGTTGTCAGAGCTCTAGTGTGGGGTGGAGAGAGAGGTAAGGGCCTGTCCACGCAGGTTTTTGAGGAGTTTTGCTGACAGAGATTACTGTGCGCGGAAAGGAAGAGAAGAAACCACTGTTTCGCAAGAGCCCGGTTAATTTGCATCTGCTCCCACCCCTCAGACCCTTGGCTTGGAGAATTGGCCTTGGCAATGCAATGCTAGTTGGAAACACTCGGGCGCGGGCCCAGGCATTCTGTTTGCTTTTCCACAGGGCTGGAGGAGGCCAATTTGATGTTGGAGGGAGGGAGTCCAGGAAAAAGAGCAGGGGAGAAGTGTTGCCTAGTTTTTTGACCTTGGTAGAAAACTGTCATTTGTTAATACCATTGTTGAGCACAAATGCTTTTTTTTCAAACTCCTGGGGTTCAGCTAGGGTGGCCCATGGGATGAAGCACAGTCCACTGACTGGAGCTGGGGGAGTCTAAAAAGGTCCCTGACGTTATTTAAAAAAAAAAAAAAAAAGTCCGAGCTGGGCAGAAATAAATTAGAGGAAGCTCTGAAGAGTACTTGGCAGTGCTCCACTATGGGAGAAGTTTGGATAGGGGAAGGCATATGGGAGTGGAGTTCTGGAATTTTACATTTTTCTTTGTATGTATGCTATTTGTTAGTATGCATGTAAGAATAGGTTTTTAAAATTCATATTGTATTTCTCAGTAATAATTGCATTACATACATACATACATACATACAGAAAGTTATATGGAAAGCATAAAACAAGCCGGTGCCAAAACTGCAGCAAAATAATAATACTCTTTATTAGCTTTGTTCTGAATTCATGAGTGATCAAGAGATTGAGTTTATGAATGCAAACATTCACAATGGCCACATGAAGATGGCAAACCAAAAGCAAAACAGGTCTTGTGAAACATACTGCTTTCGAGGGGGACGGGAAAAGACATTAATGACAGTGCCTCTTATGCCCAAATCAGTTTTGAGGGGAATAAAAATGATTCAAACCCATGTCTTTCTGAGATTCCTGATCTGATGACATTTCTACTTGAATACTTCAAGGGATGACAAATTCATTATTTCTTTGTACTAGTCCTACTTTAGTTGCTCTGCTTCTTAGCTACATCTCTTTGCATTTTGTTTTTACTGGGTGTGCTTACATTACCACAGTCTGCTTAGAGTTAACACTGTATTTCTTCATATAAAATGAAAAGATTTGCAACAGGACTTTTTGGTTCCTCAGTACTATGTGCCATTGCTTTCATGCTTTACATGCATACAAATTTTAAACTACGTAGTAAAATGTTGTTTTGATAAAGCAGTTGGTTGTCTTTTACAGATATTAAGAGAAGAAAAAAGGTAACTTTTATATTTACCCCCATATACATAATTGTTGCTCTTCATTTTTTCTTGTAGATACTTATCTCACTTCACTTCAGGCTGGAGAATTTCCTTTAGTATTTCTTGTAGTCCAGAACAGCTACAGATAAATTCTCTTAGTTTTTTAAAATCTAAAAATATTTTTTATTTTATATGCATTTTAATGGTAACTTCACTGGATATAGAATTTTGGGTGCACAGATTTTTTTTTCTTTCCCTATAGTTTTAACTTCTATTTTTATCTGATGGGATTCATATTATTGATTTTGAGATAAAACTTTTTAGCTTTGGTTTTCTGTGGTTAGTTTATGATGTGTGGTTTTCTTTGCATTTCTCCTATTTAGAGCCCTCTGAGTGTCATAGATATGTATGTTGATCATGGTAAACTTTCAACCACTATTTTTAAATTACTTCCCTAGCCAATTCTTGCTCTTTCTTTCTTTCTGTGAATCCAGTTAAATGTTTGTTAGACTACTTAATGTTGCCTCATAGATCACCAAGACTTTGCTTACTTTTTTCCAATTTTTTTCTCTTTAAGTTGAATAATTTCTATGGATTGCTCTTTATAATATACTGGCTTTATTTCAATCTGCCGTTAGGCCCATTACCAATATTATACTTTAAACTCTAGTATTTCTGTTTGGTTCTTTTTCACAGCTTCTGTTTACCTGTTGAAATTGCATACCTGTTCATTCATGTTGACCATCATTTTCTTTACATTATTAAGCATATTTATAATACCTGCTTACTACCCTATTCCAATACGTGATTCACCTTGGGATCTGTTTCTGTAGGTTGTTTTTTTTTGGTTTTGTTTTGACAGAGCACAGACACCTACAATTTTCTGTTTCTTAGGATATATATTAATTTTGTATTGTGTATAAGATGTTAAGGATAATATATTACAGAGTTTCTGACTTTTGTCTTCTTCCTCTAACAAGAATTAATCATTCTCTGACATGTTAATAAAGGCAAATCATCTTTAACTTCTGGAGCCTTTGGTTTATACTTTAAGACCAGTCTGTCAAATGCCTGAGGGTTTTACCAAGCCCTTCTATCCTTGGCGGTACTAATATTCCAAATTCTATTTCCTTGCTGTGAACAGCAACTGAAATCTCTGTCTAGTCCTTTCAGCGGCTACTTTCTGCTGGCATCACTGGAGTTTCTCCAGCCCGTGTGTAGTTCAATGGTCAGTCAAGGATTTTAGGGCTTTTTATAGGCAGGTATTAATGTTCTCCCCTCTCCCCTCTGTGTCACCGACTCTCTCTTCTTACCCTCAATATGCTGCCTGAAATCTCTTCACTGACATCACAAATCAGTAAAACTGAAGCATTCTACTTGAGTTCTAGCTGGCCTGCACCTGAGGACTGGGGAATGTCCACAGGGGAAAAGGCTGTATAAACATGCATCTCACTAAATTATTATAATTCCCTTCTTTTGTCGGTCAAATCCCCTAGTTTTGGTCAGCTTTTGACAGCTCTCCAATATCTTCAAATAGTTGTGAGGCTTTTTTTTTTTTCAGGTTTATTATTCTTATCAATGGAAGAGTTATCCTAGTACAAGCTAACTTATCATTATTGAAAATTTAACTCTCACAAACTCAACATTTTTAAGCAGTTCATTACTAGATAAACCAAACTGTTAGAAAGCTCTTTTTATTAAAAATTAAATTTATTAAAGAAAGCTATTTTTATTAATCTCTTCCTGAGATTGAACAACTTCTTTCTGCTATTTCTATTTGTCATGATTACAGATTCCCTACATTGAGATAACCTTCCTTAGAGTTGTTAATTGCTTTCTAATAGTTGGTCTGATACTTATGTAACACAATGAATTATCAATAGGGCTCTATTAATGAGCCCAGTTACATTAGCTTTGTCAGTATATTAACCATTTCTAGTATATTTGTGGTGATTAAACCCCAACATTAGTTACTCTGCAGTTAGTCTGTCTTTTCATTGATACTAGAGAAATTTTATTTATTAGTATTTTGTAGATAACCTTAGTTCTTTGGTAAGGGCTCTATATAAGGGATAAGGGAAATGGAGCCCAAAGAATTTTAACAAAAAAGTAAACAAAGATAACAAGAAATGAGAGTAGGCTGAAGCTGGGGGTGGAGGGAGATGAGTATGGGAGAGCAGCTCTTCCCAGCAACTAGAGTAATAGCTTCGTGGTTTTGCCAGCAAACAATATAAGGTGAACTGCCCAGTTTTCAACAATAACCCTTGCTACTCTCAAAATTTTTGGAGTCAAAGTATTCCATGGCTCTCACTGTCTTCATATATTATAACATTGACCCAGAAAATAAACTTTCCTTCTAACTAATCAGTGTATTTTCAACAATGGGAAGTATTTCTGTTTGCGTGCAGCATTAGATATGAACAGGATGCCAGCAACCATATGTTTCAGGGTAAAGTTCCTCATTGTTAGCTTTCTTCTTATGGATGGACTGACATAAATGTTGTGTTTCAAACTAATTTCTTTGGCACATTAACCAGGAAAAGTCAGTAAAAACAGAAATCCTTGTAATGAAATTGTTTCTCTCCAGACCACATGTAACAGAAGTTTTTGGAATTTTACTGGCTCACTTAGGGCTAATTTAGGGAGGTCTCACCCAGAAACTCATTAAAAAAAAAAAAAAAAAGAATTTATTTTCTTATTTGAGAGAGAGAAAAAAAAAAGAGCAAGTGCAAAAGTGGAGGGGGAGAAGCAGACTCCTCACTGAGCAGGGAACAGGGAGTCCTATGCAGGGCTCTATTCCAGGACCCTGAGATCATGACCTGAGCTTAACCAAGTGAGCCACCCAGGTGCCCCTCATTTAATGACAATTTAAGAACACAATCTGGTTAGCCATTTATAGGTGATATCATCAAACCAACTCTTTAAAGCTACAGATATGGTGTCTATATAGGCAACTGACTTTTTATTTTAGAAACAAACTCATATTTTGCTTATATAATTTCATCTCCTTCATTAAACCCATTTGGCTCCTCAGCCTTATGACTAAGATTAGATGTAGCCTATCAAGGTTAATTTGAATTTGTATTCTGTTAACCTATCATGTTAGATTTTTCTTAGATTTTGTCATTAAAATTTGACTTTTTATGTTTGCTCTTTTTATGTCTACATTCATATCATTGATACAAGTGCTGAGATAAAGAATCTGGTAGTCATTACTAGAAGCTAATCTCAGGATGACAGAAATTCAGTATTGATTACTGAATTCTGTAATTGTTCAATCAGCTAAAAATCACTTGGACTGTCCTGTTATGTAATCACTTTTTTTTTCCTTGCCCAAAGCAATTAAAATGAAAATTTCTGCTACATGTATTTAAAAACGATGTTCATCATGGTGTTCTCATGATCTGTTTATGGTAATGAGCAGGAAAGGGAAATGTGTCCATTTTATGAGTTTTGACATTTGAGAACACAAAATGGTTAATGTGGTTCACCACTCCTTTTGCTAAGTGCTTGCATACCACTATTAAAAAAAAGTATTATAGGGACGCCTGGGTGGCTCAGTTGGTTGAGCGGCTGCCTTCGGCTCAGGTCATGATCCCAGCGTCCTGGGATCGAGTCCCGCATCGGGCTCCTTGCTCGGCAGGGAGCCTGCTTCTCCCTCTGCCTCTGCCTGCCACTCTGTCTGCCTGTGCTCGCTCGCTCTCTCTCCCTCTCTCTCTGACAAATAAATAAAAATTTAAAAAAAAGTATTATAAATCTGCCTGAAATTGACATTGCAGTATATTGTGGGTTGAATTAAATACCCTAAAAGATCACGTACTACCCTCACCCTTGGTACCTGTGCATGTGATTGGTCTTATTTGGACACAGGGCCTTTACAGATGTAATTAAATTGGAATGAAACCACATTAAATTGGGGTGTTCCTAATCCAATGACTTGTGTCTTGTAAGAACAGGGAAATTGGAACACAGAGGCAGACAAATGGAAGTACCATGTGACAATGAAGGCTGAGATTTGAGTGAGGTATGTATAAAGCCAAGGAGCACTAAAGATTACTAGCAACTACCAGAAGCTAGGAGAGGGGCATAGAAATGATTCTTCCTGAGTCTGCAAGAACAAATCAACCTTAATCACATCTTTTCTTCAGATTTCTAGCCCCCAGAACTGTGACAGAATAGAATTCTGTTATCTAATGCGATCTAGCTGGTGGTAATTTGTTAAAGCAATCATAGAAAATTAAAATAGAATATGTGTGTGTGCGCACGTGATTTCTACAAGTCAATATTTTTCTTTTTTTTTCCCCCCCTGGAAAATTAGATTTCCAGAATTGGAAGAGTTTGCCATTAACTAGTTTTCTGGGTCTTCACATATTCTATGATGTTGAAAATATAATTGACAGTGGTTTCAAAGGTACATTTTCATGTTATTTTGTGCCCATGGATGGAGTTTATATGATTTTAAAAGCTTAAATTCATTTATACCATTTGGATCAAATTGCCTTTGATACACGAAGTAGAAAGTGAGTTGTATCTCCAAGAATATAGCAATAAAAAATTGAAAAGAGTAACTGGGAAACACATAGAACCCTAATCAAAATGATTTCAATATCATCTCAAGGAGGCACAAATAGGTACGGTTGATCAAGAAGAAAAAGAGAACATATTTCTTTCTGAAGTAAAATTATACTAAAAAACATGGGGTGATTCTTTGCTAAAAAGATGTGTATATATGGACATATGTATATACACCATGCATAGATGTATGCATATACTAGATATGCTCATGTATGATTTATGAGCATGGAGAAAAAAATAGAAGAACAACAAACTGTTATAAACTTGGGCTCTCTGGGAATGTGAAGTGGTGGAAAGATGGAAGGAATGAGAAAACTGGCTTAAAGACGATAAAGTAACTGGCCCAGCAGGTAATGGGATTGAGACCTGAATCAAAACCTATCTTGAGGGTGCCTGGGTGGCTCAGTTGGTTAGGCAACTGCCTTCGGCTCAGGTCACAATCCTGGAGTCCCAGGATCAAGTCCCACATCGGGCTCCTTGCTCAGCAGGGAGTCTGCTTCTCCTGCTGACCTTTCTCTGTCTCATGCTCTCTCTCTCTCGCTCTCTCATTCTCTCTCTCTCTCTCAAGTGAATAAATAAAATCTTAAAGAAATATCTATCTTGGGGGCGCCTGGGTGGCTCAGTGGGTTGGGCCTCTGCCTTCCGCTCGGGTCATGATCTCAAGGTCCTGGGATCGAGCCCCGAATCGGGCTCTCTGCTCAGTGGGGAGCCTGCTTCCCCCTCTCTCTCTGCCTGCCTCTCTGCCTACTTATGATCTCTCTCTCTGTGTCAAATAAATAAATAAAATCTTAAAAAAAAAAGAAATATCTATCTTGAATCTTAAAACTATTGTCATAAGCTTTGTTCTAAATGTCATGACATTCACTTCAATGTAGAAAAGGACATTGGAATAATCTTTTTTTAAAAAAGTGTGTTCTGTTCTTGAAATCTAATTTTATTATATTTTGTTATTTTACCTTTCATAGTACATATTAAATAATTTTTCTGTCCATTCATATAGGTATATTTAAAACTTACTCTTTTTTTAATCTAACACTTTTTTAAAATGTTAGGTCCACTTCAGACTGATTCTTATGTATATGTGTGTCTATGAAAGGTATAAAAATATTTTTTTTAAAGATTTTTTTAAAAATTTATTTGTCAGAGAGAGAGGGAGAGAGAGCGAGCGAGCAAGCACAGGCAGACAGAGTGGCAGGCAGAGGCAGAGGGAGAAGCAGGCTCCCTGCTGAGCAAGGAGCCTGATGTGGGACTCGATCTCAGGACGCTGGGATCATGACCTGAGCCGAAGGCAGGCACTTAACCACCTGAGCCACCCAGGCGTCCCTAAAAATATTTTTTAATGAAAGTATATTTCTTAGACACTATCAAATAGGTCATGTGATCATCATATATTTGTGCATGTTTGCAAAATTCCAAAATGCCCAAAGCACTTCAATAAAAATTTAAAGAACTAGGAAACTTTAGAGGTCAGCACTCTCAAAAGCAAAAAGGAGAAAAGGAAATACTTCTAAAACTCGGAAAAATATTTAACTATATGTGGATGACAAGGGTATTTCAAATTCAGTTTTTTACACATGGCAGTCCCAAATGCCACAATTTCATAATTATTATGACATAAGAGTTTCAGACTCAATGAAATGAGTGTTTATGTTGTGACTAAAGACCGAAGAATTGGCCTTTGTCCTTAAATGTAGACAGATAATTCATTAACTTATTAAGAGAGCATCTTTTTGAAAAAAAAAAAAAAAAAAAAGAGCATCTTTTTGTATAGTATTTGTATGCAAAGTGAATTATGTACTGATTTAAAAGTTTTTGGCTGAATCAGAGCTACTGATATTTTATAAATATATTCAGAAATGTGAATTCTTAGGGTAAGCTGCATACCTCTTTTGAAAAATAAGACTTTTTTAAAGAGCAGTTTTAGGTTTATAACAAAATTGAGAGGGAAGTACAGATATTCCTTGTATTTTCTCTGAGGCCACACATGCTTAGGTTTCCCAATTTCAATATCACTCACCAGAATGGTACTTTTTTTTTTTTTTTTTTAACCAAGGATGAACCTACACTTGCACATTATAATATCCCAAATTCATGGTTTACTTTAGGGTCACTCTTGGTGTACACTGTTGAGTTTGGATAAATGTATATTGACATATGTCTACCATTATGATATATTTTTACTGCTCTAAAAATCCTCTCTACTATGCTTATTCTTATCCCCTTTTGCCCCCTGCCCTGTCCCAGGCAACTACTCATATTTTTACTGTCCCCATAGTTTTGCCTTTTCTAAAATGTTACAGGGTTAAAATCATGCAGTGTGTCGCTTTTTCAGGTGGCTTCTTTCACTTACTAATAGGCATTTAGGATTCCTCCATGTCTTTTTATGGCTTGACAACTCTTTTCATCACCGAATAATTTCATTGTCTCGACGCATCACAGTTTATTTACCTACTGAAGGGCATCTTGGTTGCTTCCAAGTTTTGGCAATTCTGAATAAAACTGCTATTAACATCCAGGTGCAGGTTGTTGTAAGGACATAATTTTTTGACTCATTTGTGCAAATACCAAGGAGCCCATGTACTGGGTTCTAAGACTATGTCTAGTTTCATAAGAGACCAACAAACTGTCTTCCAAAGTGTCTGTACTTGTTTCCATTCCCATCAACAATGTATGACAGTTCTTGTTGCTCTTCATCTTTGCCAAGAATTTGTTGTTTGTATAAAAAAAGGGGGGGGGGCGCCTGGGTGGTTCAGTGGGTTAAAGCCTCTGCCTTCCGCTCAGGTCATGATCTCAGGGTCCTGGGATTGAGCCCCGCACCAGGCTCTCTGCTTAGTGGGGAGTCTGCTTCCCCCTCTCTCTCTGCCTGTAGCTCTGCCTACTTGTGATCTCTGTCTGTCAAATAAATAGATAAAATCTTAAAAAAAAAGTTGTTGTTTGTGTCCTGGGTTTTGGCCATTCCAGAATGTGGTGGTATCTTGTTGTTTTAATTTGCATTTCTCTGATGGCATATGATGTGGAACATCTTTTCATGTGCTTATTTGCCATCTGTTTGTCTTTTTTAGGTGAGGTGTCTGTTAAGGTCTTTGGCCCATTTTAAAATTCGGTTATTTTTTGTATTGTTGAGTTTTAAGAGTTTTTTGTATACTTTACATAACAATTCTTTATCAAATGTCTTTTTCAAGTATTTTCTCCCCATCTTTTGCTTGCCTTCTCATTCTCTTAACAATGTCTTTCACAGAGCAGAAGTTTTTAATTTAAGGAAACTTGGCTTATCAATGATTTCTTCATGGAATATTTTTGATCTTGTATATAGAAGGACATCACCATACCCTAAGTCATCTAGGTTTCTCCCTAGGTTTTATTCAAGGAGTTTTATGTTCTTTCCCATTTACATTTAGGTCTGTGATTCCTGCTTAACATAAAACAAATTATCAGCATTTTCAGAGTGATATTATATCCTGCAGATTTCTTTTGTGATTATGGTCTATGGTGTGAATATGTGATGTTTTAAATTTGATATATATTTCAACCAGCTGTATTCTGAAATGTTATCATGGTTTTACATAGCGATGCACATGATACAATTATAAAAGATGCCATAATTTCAACTGACTCTGCAGGGTGTTTTGCAAGAAGGTAGAATCTAGAACCAGAAAAGTAAACACGTTGCATAAGTTTTGAAGTCGAATTTATACAGTGAAGAAAATAAGCCCGTATTTGTACATAATTTGGAAAGCTAATAAATTCAGCCTTTAGTGCTCTAATGAAACAAAAGAAGCACACATCAAATTGATACTGTGTTATCATTTCATTCAACAGATATCTATCCTGAACAATCTCTATGGGTTCCTTGGGAATCAAGGTAAGGGACAAATAGTGGAATAATGCTTCTATTTGAAAGCATCAAACTTAAATTTAAAAAAGAAACAATTTTTGAATGTTTAAAGGATTTTATTTATATTTATTTGACAGAGAGAGAGATCACCAGTAGGCAGAGAGGCAGGCAGAGAGAGAGAGGGGGAAGCAGGCTCCCCGCTAAGCAGAGAGCCCGATGCGGGGCTCGATCCCAGGACCCCGAGATTACGACCTCAGCCGAAGGCAGAGGCTTAACCCTCTGAGCCACCCAGGCACCCCCATTTTTTGAATGTTTAAAAAAAAAGGAATAACAAAACCGATTCAGAAATGTGGTCTCTGTCTTACACTTAGGAAAGCAGGGGCAAAAGAGACTCTGGGTTGGGTACAGGTCATAGAAATTTGCCTTGTGATCCCAATAATGCAATCATTACTGCCTGCTTTCTAACTAGCCACCACTTGCTCCCACCACACCTCTGTATTGTGGGATGCTATTCACTCTCATTATCAGTTCCTAGTTTCACATCTCTTCCTTATTAATACTTTTCCACCTCTCTACAAAGCTTCAGGGATTAGGTAAATATACCATATCTACAAATAAAAAGAAAAAAAATAAAAGAGAAATCCTTGACCTGTAAAAGAAAAAAAATTAAAGAATTGAGATTACTGTTATCTTTCATTTTCCAACAATACTTCAATCCTACTACACTTTCTGGTAGAGAAGGGCAGAAAAAGGGCAGGGAACTGAGAAGCAATGTGACTCAAGGTAGCCTAAATAATGTTTGTCCAGGAGTACATAGTTGTAAAGTGTCTACACAGCCCGTGTTTCAATATAAATGAAAATCTACAGTACAATTTGAAGAAGCAAGTTTCATTAAGTTGTACATTGATGTGTTCATTGGATTGCATATGAAAAACTTTGGAAAGAGTAGTCTATTATATTACAGTGGAGTAGAGATAATACATGCATGTTAGGCCAAAGAATTAAGATTTTTTAGTGCATGAGAAGTAGGTTGAACAACACCCCAGAAGGAAGAACACTATAGCTTCATAAATGTAGAGCCAAAAGACTTCGTGACTTTCAGTTTAATTCGTACAGAGTGTACCTGTCAGATGTACCAGAAGATGAAAACAAGTGCAGAAGTTTTAGTGGAAAGAATATGCAGCTGGGCTGCAGAACATCTGTGCTGATTCTTTCATTAGTTTGGAAGAAGTCTGAGCAGAGCCTAGTGCTTGACACATAAATAGCACTAAATTATTTGCAGAACAAAGGAATGAATCCAAGTAAGGAAGTAAGGAGGGTCACCCATTGCTAAAATGTCTGAGTTTCTTGCTTGGGGAAGAGTTTATGAAATAAGCAACCAATTTATATTAATTCAAACTGTAAATTATTCAATCTAAAAAGAACAGAATCTGAATTGCATCAGTTAAAAATGTTTTTTTTCCTGCTTTAAATTCATTTACTATCTTGACAATACATTTTTTAAAATTACAACAAATTACATTATTATAGTTTGGGGGGGACACCAAAAAAAGGGATACAGGTATTTAAGTTTCAGTTTGATCTATGACAAGCCATTAAATCTTTGTTCTTATTATTAACATATTAATGTCAACCCTCCTATATCAAAGAATCTTTCGATGATTTAAAGAGAGAAGAGTGCGAGTCCATCAGTACAGTTTCTTTACTTCTGAATCTCCAAGAATCAGTACAGTCCCAGCACAGTAGCCAGTTAATAAGTACTTGCTGAACATTTCACAGTTTAATAGCAATTCAAATGAGACTTTCTAGCAACACTGAGAGGAACACTTCTCTTTTGGATCTTCCTAGCTTGCTGGTTTAATTCTTTGTTTTACTTTTTCAGATTACCTGGCCATCATTTCTGAGCTGATAGGATAAAACATGTCTGCCAAATTTGCAAAACAATATTTCTTCCCAGTGGGACAGTACATTAAAGCATTCCTTGCTATATACTTTGGATATGTTCCTCTCCTAGGCTGTTTGGAAACAGTGTATCTGTCCACCTATAAGAAAATGAAAGAATTCTCTACCCTATTATCAAAGAGTTCTCTATCTCCTAGGAAACAAAAACAAAAATGAAAGTTTACAGATAACCATACATTTTTGACTCACTGAATAGTACCAAGAGAAATTTCAGCCAATGGAAGAGTAGGACACAGTGAAGAGAGAGGTAAGAGAAAATGAGATTAATTCTGAGGTATGAATAATTAGGATGTGTCAATTAAACACAATGATAGAACAACTAAAAGGCAGTTATGCTAAAAGAACATTTTGGTAAAAGAAGTAAAATTTGTTATGACCCCACTTGTTGAATTCTAAAAAAAAATCTTAAGAACTTAGTGAACAAATTTTGATTGCTCTATTTTAGGATCCAGATCCAGAGAACTGGAATATCCTGTACAAAAACAACTAACCAAACAAATATGACGTACAAAAGCAATGCTTCATGCAGGGAACCACTAACCGTGATCTAAACCACTCTGATGTCTAGGAAATGTTGGTAAGTCATGAAGATGGTCAGATACACAGTCACAGCGGGCCTTGAAGGAAGTAAGGTGAGTGGCCCCTGTGTGTGAACACAAGAAAAATGAACACCATTATCCTAGAATGAACACATGGTGATTTTTTTTATTGTTTTCATTAAGGGAAATATTTGGATTCACAATACTTATGTTTACTTTATGATGAACTAAAAATTGCTGGACATGAATAGGCAGAATCTAAATTATGTGAATATACCCTTTATGAATATAAATCTTTATCTCCCTCAGGGATAGATCAGGAGACATTAAGGTAACAAAACTGAGTGATGCAAACACTGCTTCTTCTTAATTTGGATGTAGAGAATTAGGTACCAAGTTAAAGAGAAGGGGTTTATAGAAATTAAAAAAGAAAATATGTCCCAATAAGATTGAATCTTCTGGTACATGAAGTGCATATCAAAAATCTAGGGGTGCCTGGGTGGCTCAGTGGGTTAAGCCTCTGCCTTCGGCTCAGGGCGTGATCTCGGGGTCCTGGGATCGAGCCCCGCATCGGGCTCTCTGCTCAGCAGGGAGCCTGCTTCCTCCTCTCTCTCTGCCTGCCTCTCTGCCTACTTGTGATCTCTGTCAAATAAATAAATAAAAAATCTTAAAAAAAAATCTAGAACAAAAACCAGAAGAAATATGTGAAAAACTCATCGAAAAGCAATAAAAATTTGGCCTAAGGTCTGAAAGGGGGAAAATAAGGGACCAAAAGAAGTTTTTAAGAAAATCTCACAAAATCAACACTTTGAAGATTTTACTTTTTATGTAAAAAAGATAAAAATTTCATTAATTTTGGGTCCACTTTTCTACAGAAAAACTTAACATGTTTCCTACTTAAAAGGTGGGTAGAGATGATGAAACATTTTCATGAACATCTGCAAAAGCTGTTAACACTTAGGGAATAAACTGTAGGCATTTATCTCTGGATGAAGGAAGTTCTTACACTTGGTGTTGAAAAGCATGAAGGTGAGACTCCTACTAAACCAATACAATTACATATATTTTGTTTTTAACACTGGAACTGCAGACCTTTACTTTTTTTTTTTTTTTTTTATCTCTGGTCAAAAGAATGACAATTCAGAATTGTGCTATAAATTTCTCTGTAAGCCAACTGATCAAAATGTAACATAACATTAGAATATATTTTAATGAAATATGACACCAATGATGTATTTTAAAATTCTGGCAAAGTATATTAACTAAGAATTATTTATTGAACAGATACTGGGGTATCTTTCACTCCCCACACTGTACATGCATTTCAGTCTCAGCCAAACCATCTAGAACCATAGTTCTCGAACCTGGCTGCCCCATAGACTAACCTGGCAAGATTAGTAAAAATACCAGTCAGTGTTTGGGCTTTCTTCCCATAAAGACTTTGATTGAATTGTACGGTATACAGGACAGAAACTAAGAACAAGTCCTAGCTGTAATATTTTGGGGGAAACAAGTAAACCCTCCATCTCTTGCCTCTCTATGTTACATTTTTTATTGTGTTTTTTTTTTTTTTTAATTGAGAGCTGGCTTTCTCTGATTCTGAGTTTACATGACAGAAAATGGTCCTTGAATCAATCATCTGTGATAGAAAGGGTGTCATTTTACAAAAGTATGGGTGCTTTTCCAGTAAGTATAAAGATACAGAGTATGGTAGGATGACCAACTTTATTTAAAAAAGCCTAAGCTGAATTTTTACTAATAATTATGTTTCCTTTAAGTGAAAGTCTTTTTAAAAAAGATTTATTTACTTATTTGTGTGTGTGTGAGAGAGAGAGAGAGAGAGAGAGAGAGCACTTGTGCACATGAGCAGGGGTAGGGGCAGAGGAAGAGGGACAAGCAAACTCCCCCTTGAGCAGAGAGCCCCAGGCCTGGGCTCAATTGTAGGACTCTGAGATCATGACCTGAGCCGAAGTCAGAGGCTTCACCGACTGAGCCACCCAGGAGCCCCAGTGAAATTCTCTTTATTAGTCTTCATGAATAGACTTGTTTCTTATGTTGTCCAGATACAAACTATGCTCAGTGGCAGCCATCCTGTTTCTGGATTTCAGTTTGCTTGTTAGCTTTACCCAGGGAGTGGTGAGAGGGTGGAAGAATGGGGAATTGGGAATATGAAAAAGTTAGGTGATAATGAAGGGACATGATTTTTCTTTTTTTGACTACCTAGTAGATGTAAACACAAAGCTTTTCTAAGGTCTAAGAGTAGATCTGCTAATCTTTAAGTAAGAGTTTTTTCATCTTTGTTATTGTTTGATACTTCTCAGACTACAATACAATCTCTTCCCACATTATGTTCTTGAAACTAGTCCTTCCTTACTTTATAATCCATCATCAGAAGAGCATTCAAGTTTGGCTTTTCAAACTCCTGAAACTACAACTTGTCCAGTTAGATAAAAACATAATCTGGTTTTCTTTACTACCTTGGGCACTTCAGCCTACACATCTGCTTTCATTACTCTGCTGATGGGCTTATGGCAATGCCGGGAGGGGGGTCCGGAGTGTCCTTGACACAATCACAGCCTTCCATGAACATTTGAAAAGCACTCATTTTGGCCCATGCCAATCATAGTGGTAGCCAGCATGTCACAGGGAGTTAGCACCCCCCACAAGTCCCTACCTGGGAGTTGTTCTCAAAACAACTTGGTTTTGCTATGATAAACAAAATGCACTGGTAAGAAGAATGGCAGCCCTTTGAAGACAACTACAGTGTGCTAAGACCTTAAGGGAGTCTAATTATCCTGACTCGAAGCAACTGTAACAAACTAAGAGCAGCACCCCTTCTTCCTTCTCCCCATCTTTGCTTAAGAAGTATTAACTGACTTTGAAGCATTTCTTTTTAAAAAGTCAGCTACTCATCTTACCCCCAAATCAGAAAAATTGTTCTCTTCCCCAACTGAGGTTGAAATAAATATCATTACAGTTTACAAAAAAAAAATTTTCTTCTTTATAAGCAAAATACCAGTTACTACTATTTTGTTTTGTATATCTATAATATAATTACTGACCCCATCTCTTGTCAAAAGTCTTTCAGCAATAAAACAGTTGGGCAAAAATCACATGAAGGAATGAAAAGGAATGAATGAAAAGCCTCTCATATTAAGTTTTTAAAAAGCAATAATAATCACAAGGCCTTTTTTTAAAAAAAGGTTTTATTTATTTACTGGAGAGAGAGAGTGAGAGCACAAGCAGAGGGAGTGGCAGAAGGAGAGAGAGAAGGAGGCTCCCCACTGATCAGGGAGCCCAACCTTGCAGGACTTGATCCCCGGATTCCAGGATCAGAACCTGAGCCAAAGGCAGATGCTTAAACAACTGAGCCACCCAGGTGCCCCCACACAGGTCTTTATAAACTCCTTTTGTATACTTTATCTTCAATATTTATCAAGCTCGATATAAATATGAGAAAACAAATTGAGAGGTAAAAAAGTAAATTTATGACTTTATTGTATGTCGTTGAATGAGTTCACAAACGTTGTTGTAGGGATTCAGTCCAAATACTCTGACTTCAAGTCCAGTGCTCTTTTTACTATATCATGTGACATCCATTTAGAAACAAACAAACAAAACCTAATTAGTAAGCCACCAACATTTATGCAAAATAAGCAAAAATCTAAATGATTTGGTAGACTCTGTGCTCAGTATGATTCAGTCATCTCAAGTGGGTGGATGGGAATTTAATCTACATTAGCAGATGTCCAGTGTCCAAGCAAGGAAGGTCACACAGAGTTTTACCATCCTCTGCAATGCAAGGAACACATCTGAAATATCATTTAGTGCCTGGGGCCTCATGTCAAATAGAGTTGCAGAACTGAAGATGCCTTAAAGGAGAGTGAGAGTTCACCTGGTTATAGCTTCATTTGAAAAGCAACTAAAACTGGAAATATTTAGTTCAGAAAAATAAGGATTTAGGAAGAGGGAAGCATGGGCTGGTTGTTTTGAAGTATTTGAATGCTGTAGAAGTAATTCTGCATCTCAATGTGTTAGAACTAAAAACAAGGAATAGAATTTTCAGAGGGGGACAAACGATTTTCATTTAATGTATCACTTTCTAGTCATTACAGCTCTCCAGAAGTTTGAACACTTTACAAAGGGACCTGGCCAGCACATTGTACAGAAGATTCCAGACTGCATGGCTCCTACCTAGCCCCAACCAGTTTAACCCAAGAAGGAAAGATTAGAGAGGTTCACTTTTTAGTGCAAGAGAGCATATCCAACACTTTGACCATGGAAAGTGTTTGTCTACAAATACTTATAATGATGATTATATAAGATGACAGTATATTACACCAATCATGTTCTTTCACATTTGAGAAGCTGAGTACAGCATGTTTACTCTCTTACTCTTTATCATTCTTTTTTTATCCCCCAAAGTAATACCTTTCCAGGTTCAGGAGACAGACTGAAAAGCAGAGGCTCAGTTAATGCGCTCAATTTAGAACTGCATCTCCAAGCCAGAGTGCCCTTGAGCTACACATGTAATTCTTGGCCTGCAGCATCCCGGCAGAGATTAGAGCAGACAGCTGTGCCTGCACACTGCTCTCTGCTGAAAGCTGTGTGATGCTCGCCGAAACAAGTCTTGAACTGCTCTGCCTCCCTGTCTCAACAGGTTAAGTGGAACTGAGGATTTTGTAATACAGCTTTAGGTCTTTGCAAATGCTGTGTGTCCTTTAAGTTAGAGTGGCTTTGTAAATAGGGACATATCAGTACTGCTTCCCACACTGGCTTGTTTGGAGGATTGAGGTAATCATATGCATAAAGGATTTAGCATAATCTATAACAAATAATAAGAGCTGAAAAAATATTAGTTGTTTTAATTACTCGTTGTTTCAAGCAAGAATGATTCCACAGTCGTAGATAGTTCTGTGAAGAGACCAACTACAGTCCTGTTATACCGCTCAGACTTTCTGTCTGTTGCTTACCATAAAGTATGGTTTGGTGAACAATATCATCTGTTACACAGAAGTCATTGTTAGAAATCAAATAAATACTTATAATAAATGGTATGTATTGGGATATAAATATAACTTCATGTTAACTTGTGACTTTTTAAATTTTATTATTTTCCTTGAAATATGGGAAGGTAAGAATGAAGAGGCAATCTGGAACTGGACCAAAACAAATCTAGTTTTGGATTCTGAAGCAGGAGATTCTGGGAGGGTGATGACTGGCAAAGAGCTCTCTTCCCTCTACCACCAAATCCTCTGGGTCTATTCCTCCTGAGTCCAGTGGATGCTAATGTCTGCGGGAGTCTGTGTGCCAGTGAGGCACTGTGTTCCATGGTGGCCACGGTGTGGACAACTAATGCACAATCAAAACTCTTGCACTGCATGAGTCCCTGAAGCCAGGGTTCATATAGTAAAGCCAAGAAGAAACTGAAGCATGCACAGATCCCTCCTGCTTCGTGTGGAGGAAAATAGGAAGAGAATGGGTCATCAAGAGGTTTACTTGAGGTGCTTCAGTAAAGAAACGTTGACCTGCTTGCTTTTATTCTAGCAGTCTTCTCAGAGTAGAAGCCATAGACCTCACGTGACCCGTATGATCCAGCAACTCTGTTCTCATCTCCCATTCCTCTCTCTCACATGCTTTCACTCCAGTCACGTTAGCCTCTTTCTGACCCTTAAGTGTCAGAGTCACACTTCTGCTCCAGGATCTTTGCAATTATTATACCCTCTGTCTTTCTCCAATACCATGCAATATACTTATTTTAAATTATTGCATTTATGAACACATTTATTAAATTTATTTTCTGCCTCTCCCAAGCCATATTATCTTTATCAGTTCTAGGGAAGGAAAAAGTTAAAAAAAAAATGAAATTCTGTGCACAATAGAGACAACTTTGGGATTTAAGGATAAACTTAACAAGAAATGGATGGAGCCTTCATGAAGAAGACTGAATCTTCTTCAGTGACTTCGCACTGAAGTTGTAATTTCAATGTTTGTTGTAAAATAAAGGACATGAGTAAACAATGTTTTTGAGTGGAAGAACTCAAGATTTTAAAAATCAATACATTCAAGATTCAGACATTAATTAAATACAAGAGTCCTAAATTTAAAAAAATTGGCTAAAATGATCTTCGATTATATGAGGAAAAAACTAAATGCTCAAGAATAGCCAGGGAACATGATGGATATGTAATTTAATAGTTTATAGTTATAAGCTATTGAATATCTTTTTACATGACTCAATAAAAAATGATTTTGCAGACCACGTCTCTTAGTTTTCAGAATCAAAGTTCTTTGTGCAACTCAATTATATGTACTCATAAAGATATGACCACTATTAAAGGTTTGTTAATCTATTTTCTACTCTGCTGCTGTTCAGTCCTCATAATATATTTCTTCCTATCATAATTATACTGTGATGAGTTTTAAATTTGGGGGACATAAGACTGCCAAAAATGGGTTTGTTTCTAGCCTCTAAAAATAAATAATACAAAATAATAGAGCATTTAAAAATGTCTGGTTACTTCCAGTGAATATGTAGAACTTGTTTGCTTTCAATGTTTGTATATATATTTCTGTTTAAGTGTATGTTATCTGTGGATTTAATGCCTTCCAATATTACAAGAGAGAAACTGTCCATTCCCATTCCGACCCACTGAACTTAGATGTTTTTTTGAACTTCTATGTCTCCAGTCCATTGATTCTTGTAAGGTTCATAATGGAAATATTTTCAATGTTTTTCTGATTGTGAAAATGATCCATATATATTATAAAGATAGAAACAACAGAGAAGAGAGGGAACTGGTCTGTCACATGAAAACACACACTTAAACACATACAGATGAAGGACAGAGGAGCAATTCAAGCCATTCTTAATTTCAAGGATGTATTTACTACACACAAAACAAACAAGTCCAGGCTGTAAATATGTGAAATTCAGATGTGGCAGCCTGGTCTGGTTGACTGCATTTCAATTAACCAACCTGTGCCGATATACTGTGTCAACATCTGGACCCCAGGCCTATATATATTTCCTTTTTGGATTGAGAACATGCACCAGACACCATCTATCTTCCTTTTACCTCCTTTCTTTTCTGTCTGCTCCTATCCTTTTGAAATGACCACGCTGGTATCTTTAACTTCTTTATTTTTTCTTCTGCTTAGCCACAGTTTGGGCTTATCCCCCGATCCAAAAAAAGTAATCTCTTTTATTCCATTTCTCCCATACACCATGGAGATTCTTCTCTTCTGTCCTCAACGGAAAAGCATTTCTATCTTATTTTCCATTTATTCCTCAACTGCTTGCAATCTGGCTTACTTTCTTAATTTCTCCATGGAAATGATTCTGGCACAGTTCACCAATGACCTCTGTATTTCCAAATTCAATGGAAACAATTAAGTCTTTATTTACTGACCTTTCATGGCTCTCTGCTCCCTGACATCACACCCTCCTGGTTCTCATACTTCTGCAGTTCTTTACCTCTTTCACAACTTTTTTCCCCACATAACCCCTAAATGTCCATGTTACTGGATATGTTACTGGACAAATCCTTATTGGATAATCTAACCTTTTAATTGTTTTCGATGACTACCCATGTATTGAAATTTCCAAACCTCTTGATCCCACAGAGAATTCTGTCCTCAGCTATAGATTCACATATCCTGTTGCTTCCTGAACATATCCATCTGGGCCTGAAAATGGTATCTCAAACTCAACAGATTCAAAATAAAATCGATATTACTCCAGGCATGTTTTTTGTACATTCCCTTTTTTGACTGGTGGTACTATAATGCACTTAGCGAGAAATCAGTTTTCCTTGAAACATCTTTATCTTCCATGAACTCACTTTTTTTAAAAAATATTTTATTTACTTACTTATTTATTTATTTAAATTTATTTCGAGCAAGCAAGTGAGGGGAGGGGCAGAGGGATAGAGAATGTCCAGCAGACTCCATGCTGAGCATGGAGCCTGATGTGGAGTTCAATCCCACGACCCTACGATCATGACCTGAGCCAAAATTCAGAGTTGAATGCTCAACTGACTGAGCCACCCGGGCATCCCCACTAACTCATTCTAAGTGGTTGCTCTATGTGTGTAGATCTTGCCTTTCAAGTGACTTTTTTCTTTTTCCTCTTTAATACCACAAAGGTATTCAAATTATCTCCACTGTATACATAGTCCTAAATACATAACCAAAATACATTTCAAACCACATTAGTCCCCTGGTTAAATTGCAGTGCCTCACTCACACATGCAGAATAATGGCCAACCTCCTCTTAGAAGGCCTCTCTGTCATTCCCTTCTCCCATCACTTTCACTGCTGTGTTCATCAGAACCCATTGATAGCAAACTCCTCATATACTGGGTTATTTGTCATTCCTCTTCCTCCTTTCACATCATCTCCTTTTTCTGGATCTTCTTCTACTCATCCATCTTCTATTTCTTTTGTTTACCTGGGCAACTCCTATATAAGACTTGGTTCAGGCCTTATTCCAAAAGCCTTTCTAACCCTTCTCTTTGCTAGTCTTCCTTCATCTCATTGGTTTAAATACTTCTTGTGGATTCTCCAGTGCCTCTCCTTATCATCATCCTCCACACAGTATGAACAATTAGGTTTGTAGGCTCACAGACAGACTGTGTCTAAGTTGGCACCTGTAGAATCCTAGTTCTTGGCACAGTGGCTGGCACATGGTTGGAGTCAATGCATATCTTGAATGGACAAATGCATGGTATCTTTTACTAGATTTCTTGAGTGGAAAGTAGCATAGGCATTGTGGTCAAGGACATACTGTTCCATTTTTCTGATTTTCACCTCTTTTCAATTATATTAAGATCGAAGAACATTTGAAAATGTTCTGAGAACAGATTAACAATACACTGAAAACAAATTAACAATATACTGAAGACATATTTGTTAAGTTAAATGTTTTTATGTCAGTTGGTGGTAATTTTTTCCTCCAGTACTTTGGTACAAATCCAAAAAAGAGGTTAAAACCATTGTTTTATTTAACCGTGTTTACACATTCCTGTTCCTTTACCTTGCAGAGATTTTCAACAAAGTTAGAATGTTCTTGGACATACAACTATGATACAATCTACCACAAAATTAGCTATGAGCGGGACATGGTCTAGTAATACCCATTACATGTTTATTTTACATTTTAATATATATCTGTGCTCTGCTAGACCTGAGCCAAGTCCTTAATAATTTGCTTAAATAATGGGCTTGAGTAAATTGAGTCATGACTGAGCTTCATACTGGTAAGGAAAAAAAATGGGAATGTATTGTCAACTACATCTCACATGTCTTTAAAAACAGCTATAGAACAAAACCATTTTAGATGATTTAAAGAAAGCACTTTATGTGAATCTTATCATTAAATTCAGAAAAATACAATTTTTGGGAATATGCCTTTGATATCCCCAATAACTCTGAATTCCTCAGACTAGAAAATAAACTCACTTTCTCATACCAGCGGTTGCTAACATCATGCTTTTCAGATGGAGAAAACTACACAGTCCCTCCGCTGCTCCCTTTTGCTCCCTTGTATCTACAGTGTCTTAATAATATCATCATTTGTGACTATGCTGGAAGCCATGGCTGGGAGATGAAATTTCACTTTCAGTCTCTATATCCACAAAAATTTTGTGTTAACATCAAGGAGCTTATGATTACTAGGTACACCACTTCCCGTCACATACTTTCTCCTTGATTTTTTTAATGTATCCCAACATAATTTAGGTAGACTTTACATACCATAAAAGTCACTCTTCCAAAGTGTCCTGTTCAATAGTTTTTGGTATATTCAGAGAGTTGTGAAACCATCACCACCGAGAGGTAATAATAAGCCCCAAACACACACTTTGGTTGTCATCTCAGATCATCCCTATTCTTATGTTCCTGGTTTGCTAACTCTTACATTCCATCTCCATCTGTTTCCTGACCTTTGATCCTTTCTCTCATTTAACACTTGCTTCTGCCCTGGGGACTTGGCATTTGTATTTCCTCTCTGATTTCTGACAGTCATTAAAGACTTCAACTTAGAATTGCTTACCAGCTCTCTCTCACCAGTTACTCCTGGGAGTTCTGCAGCCTTAGCTGTTCCTTAAAAATCTATCCAAGCATACAATGCACCCGAACCACTCCAGACAGTTAACTGTTTCCCATTAGAGGGTCATTGAAACATTTTGCTTCCAAGTTTTGTTTTTGTGGACTTCAGTCCTTGATGAAGCTATAGAAACATGAATAAGCTCAGATCTCTCTTACATGGCTTGTGAATCAAGAGGTGAGGGGAAAAAAGTAAGGATCTTGATTAGGAGAAATCTAGAGCACGACTTCGGAAACTGGGAATTGCTTCAAAACCAAGCACATAAAGATATGAGGTACACCCAAGTGAGGCACAGATGAATTGTCTGTGGGTCCTAATTCTAGATTATCCTTCAAGACTTTGCATAGATACATACAGAATGAACCACATCTCAGTGTTCATATTGGAAATAGGTGAGGATGTTTAGGGAGAGATCATGATTGTCACCTTGATAGAAATAAATGCTTTGCGTTTTTCATTAGTAAAATGAAGTGAATAATTCATGCCCTCTTATCCAACAATGACTTAAGGGTTGTCTTGTAAAGACTGGGGGCACACAGTAGCAAACATCACATAATGCATGTGGGAATTCACAGAGTGTCAGCAGCAGCACGAGTCTCCTGTCTTTGCAATTTCCTAGAGAGGTGGGCTTGGACAGTGGGGCTGGGTACTGGCAGAGGTACTCTGCCCTCTGCTGCTCTATTTAATGGAGCGAACATAACAGTGATCTTGCTCAGGAAATAGATACTTTGAGCCTAGGAGCCAGTTTTTTAATGATGTACCAGAAAATTCAGCTTTCTAGTACCTGGAGACAGTGCTAGGAAGTTGCCATCCTACCCAGAGAGAGGTCCACAGGCAGGAACCAGTACTGTTATTCTATACGGGAGTGACAAATAAAGGTAAGCAAGAGGATGTTTAGAATTGCTAAACACCATGTACATTAAAATCATCTGTCTATGAATACCAAAAGTAATGGTGAAAGATTACTATGAAGAATATAATATGTGGAATATATGAAGTCCATGATATTATGTTCTTTAATTCTAAATATATAACTTTTGTTTAAATTATAAATGTTTCTGATCTTAAAATAATCTGTATGGTTAGTTTCACTTGTAATTGGCAGCTCACAACTGGGATGAGGAATGAAACTGATGGCCAAGAAAGGAAAAAAAGAAAAGCAAAAACTTGTTTCAGTTCTGTAATTCTTGTTCTAAAACTAATAGCAAGATTTAAAATCAATAGTTTTTATAATTCTTATTCAATAATACATGCAGTTAAATAACTGTAAATTCACCAGAATAAAATTCCCATGTGTAATTCATGAGATGCTGGATCTTGCAATGGAAGTATAATTTGCATGGCTACATTTCAGTGAGGAAACTGAAAAAAACTTGCCCCAAATCCAAAAGCTGATGAGCAATGGAGCCAGGACTCAGATCTGCATTTATAACCATCTGTGATTGCCTATACCAGACAGAAATGTGGACTATTTAAATTAAGGATAATTGCTTGCTTCAGTATTTAAAGTGACACTGGCCAGGACTGGCTTCCAGAGCTCTAGAATAAGTATAAGTACATAGGACACCACATGTGGTTTAGAGTCTGCTGTTTTCTCCCTGAAATTCTTCATACTTTTTTAACAAGGGACCTAGCAGTTCTGGTTTTCCCTGGACCCAGAATTATGTAACTGGTCCTGTTTCTGGAAAAGTTCTGGACACCTCTTTTTAAAGAGTCTTCATGTTTATAATGAGTGTCATAAACTCTAGACTTATCAACTAGCAAAATTGTTCCTGGATACCTTTGGGACTGATTCATTTCTTTTCATTTTGGTAAAACAGCTTCACCTCTCAGACATCAGTTTTCTCTTTACGGAGAATTCTACTCATAGACCCTGAGTGTGCTCACTTATTGCTGAAGTGTTTCCACCCGTGATGATGCTTCTGGAGTTCTCCAAAGGAAGGTACATCCCTGGTTCTTTCTATAGTTACCTAGAATGTCCTTCTTTGGGCCTTGAGGAAACCACAGGACTTGGGACAAATGTAACTTCCTCTAGTTTCCTGAAAGGATAATTTGACCCTTCTTAGCAGTTATCTTCAAAATACAAAAGCTGAGAGATAGGGAGAGAGAGAAACTACAACACTGTTTCTGAACTGTGTTCTACCTAGAAAGAGTGTATTGATCTCTCACTGTGGTCCTATAGCACCCGATAGAAACATCATTAATTGCTGTTAGGGTGGCCTGTGATGCTGGAGACAAAGAATTGCACCAAGAAGGGAGCAATAAGCAGGACAGAGTTTATTCAATCTCCAAGGAAGGAGAGGGGCCAGATATTCTAGAGAAATGTCGCCCCAAGTTTTCAGTTAGGCTGGGCCTTTTAAGGGGTTTTGAAGGATGTGAGAAGGTTGCAGTTGCCCCCATGGGAGCGGGGGGAGCGTTATGAAGTGGAGATCAACTCTTGGCCAGGGACCGCAGGTGGCAGGTTTCTCGAGGAGCTCTGTCTGGGATATGGGTTGTGGTCAGCCTAAAGAAGAATATATTTTGTAATTGGGGTCTGTTTACTAGGAATGTAGGGTCGCATAACCTAGGAGAATGAAGCATTAGGGCCACATGCAGACACCTGTGAGTTTTGTGTATAAGCTTGGCTGGGCAGGGGGCGGGGGACGGAGGGTTTGAATGGATTCCTTTCAATTGCCCTTATCACCTGGAAGATGTGTAAATGTGTTTCTCCTCTACTAGACTTCTTTAAATAGTAGAATATTACCTTGTTCATTTTTTTTAATCTTTGGAGTTCCAATATTTAAAAACATTTTGATGAAGTGTTTGGTGAAATGAAATGAATTGCCAAAGTCCCCTCCCCTGCCATATTCCATGACTTTGGCAATTACATATTTCAATACCAATTATTTGTTTTTCAGGTAAGTTATGTGAAAACTTTGCCCAACCCCAAATAAAACTTAATGAATCCCCAAAATGGGTGTGTAAGTGCTTCATTACCTAAAAGCAATGTTTCCAATTAGTTTCTGCTTCTGGGTTTTATTTTCTCAACTTGAATTAGCTAATGTTTTAGCTAAAGAGAAAATGAGCCACTGATTAAATTAATGTCCTAGCATAAGACAAAGTCAATCACTATTAGCATAAATTCTTCTTCAACAGCATTTGACAAAAAGGACTGCTTTTTGTACTGCTGACAAAAAAGTACTGCTAATTATCTAGTCAACCATAGATAGAGGTATATTCCAACTACAGTTGGAATTCCAACTACAGTTGGAATATGGCACTTATATTAAATAAGAGTGGCTCTTGAAAGATAATGTGATTAAGGCCATCTTCCTCGTAGAAGAGGAAGATTTTTCTAGATGAGAATATGTAATTTTCAAAAGTGGTAGGATCAGGATCCAAACTCATCAGTCAAAATCCTGTGACTACTTAAAAACTTTAAGAGGAAATAGTAATACCAATCTTAGGGCATTCTATCAGGGAACAAAGCATGATTTCTCTTTTACTCTGCCAGGGCTGCTATAACAAAATACCACAGACTGGATGGTTTAAGCAACAGAAACTTATTTTCTTGCAGTTTTGGAGTCTAGTTTTTGGTGTTCTCAGCACCAGTTTCTGGTGAGAACTTTCTTCCTGGCTCACAGATGGCTGCCTTCTCCCTGTGTCCTCACCTGGGCTTGCTTCTGTGCACATGTGCAGAGAGAAAGCTCTCTCATATATCTCTTTCTTTTTGTAAGGACATACTAGTCCTATTGGATTAGGCCTCTACCCCTTTGACTTCATTAACCATAATTATCTTCCTAAAGGCCCTATCTCCAAGCACAGTTACATGGGGGTGGGGGTGGCAGGTAGGACTTTAACATGAATTTTGCAGGGGCCTAATTTGGTCCACAAAAGTCTCTAACTTGTTTGATGAGGTCAGAAGAGAGGTATGTTGGAGCTTGCACTGACTCACAGGAACCAACCGTGAGCCTCTCTTCCCAACTCTGCATTCAGTGACTTAAAATCTGCTTCAGCGGGAGTACTGACACCTTCAAAATCACCAACTACTATCATTCAGCAGCATCTAACATATATTATCACTGAATCCATATGAATGTGATTATAAATCCATAACCACATATAATAATCACCACTGTATAACAAATGAAAGCAAATAAGTAAATAAATAATAATGTTAACAAATGTCGCATATATATCAGTGAAACATTAAAGATTTGGAAATCATAAGAAAAATGAAATCTCATTTGCATTTTCTCTTTGATTAAATTTATCTCGAAGATTGTGTTCTTGATCAGTGAAATGTGTTTTACAAAAAATAACTAATAAGAGATATGCATTGGCTTTTCCCAATATTTAGTTATATAAAAATTTTCAAATATACAGAAAAGATGAAATACATTACAGCAAACACCCATATATCCATTATTTATATTTTATAATGACCATTTTACTACAGTTGCTTCACCATATACCCATCCTTTCTTTTCTTAAAAAGTAAAATTCCCACATGGTAAAATGTATAAATCTTAAGTGTACCATGTGATGAGTTCTTACAAATATATACTTGCATAACCTGACCATTATCAAGTTATTGAACATTAGCCTCAGCACTGAAAGCTTTCTCATGCCCCTTCCAAGTAAATTCCTACCCCGCCCTTTATAGGCATCACAACTCTTCTGATTTTTTTTTCTTACCATAGAAAATTGCTGCCTCCTTATTGATTCTATGAATGGAAACAATACACTATGTACTTTAAGTGTGTAGCTTTTTTGGGGGGTGCCTGGGTAGCTCAGTGGGTTAAAGCCTTTGCTTTCGGCTCAGGTCCTGATCCCAGCGTCCTGGGATCAAGCCCCGCATCTGGCTCTCTGCTAAGCAGGGGGCCTGCTTCTCTCTCTCTCTCTCTCTCTCTCTCTCGCTGCCTGCCTCCCTGCCTACTTGTGATCTCTCTCTCTGTCAAATAAATAAAATATTTAAAAAAATGTAGAGCTTTTTTCATTCAGCAGGGTATTTTGAGATTAGTCCATGCCGTTGTATGTACCAATAGTTCATTCTTTTCATTAATATGAAGTGTTCCACTGTATGGATATAGTACAATTTCTTGATCCATTGTCCTTTCATGGAACCCCAAGTTATTTCCATGCTTTAGCTGTTACAAATAAAGCTCTATAAACATTTTTGTCAAGTGTTTTTGTGGACATATGCTTTCACTTCTCTTAGATAAATACTTAGGAATTGAATTACTGTGTCAAAAAATAAACATGCTTAGTTTCCTAAAAAATTGCCAAAGCTTTTTCCAATGTCGTTGTACCATATTGCATTCCCATCAAGAATGTATGAGAGTTACAACTACACATTCTCTCCAACAGTTAGGTCATTTGTTAACTCATTTTTTGTTTGTTTTAACCATTCTGATGAGATGTGTGGGTATCTTTTTGTGATTTTAATAGCCATGTTCCTGTCACAAAGCAATACTGAACATTTTTTATGTGCCTATTGACCACTTGGATCTCTTCCTTTGCCAAACGTCTATTGAAATATTTTGCTCACATCAATTTATTTTTTTGTCTTTTTTAAGACAAAATTTTTTAAGAGGTCTTAAAATCTCTTATGGATAGCAGTCTTCTGTCAGGTACATGTTTGTAAATATTTCTTTGAGTGACCTGTTCATTTTTTAAAACATCTTTTGGTGACAGAACTTTTTACTTTTCATGAAGTCTAATTTATCATCTTTTACTTATATGGCTATTGCCTTCTTATTTCTGTCTACAAAATCCTTGCTTAGCCCCAAATTATAAAGATATTATACTGTCCTTATGTTTTAAGCTTTATAGATTTAGCTAATATATTTTAGTTTATGATCTATCTTAATTTTTGTGTACAGTATTAGAAAGTCTTTGAAGTTAATTATTCCCATATGGATATCTAGTTGTTCCAGACCATTTGTTGAAAAGATTTTCCTATTGTCTTTGGATTCTTTTGGCACCTTTGTCAAAACTTAATTTACCACCCATGCATGATTGTATATTTGGACTCCCCATTCTTTGGACCTGTTTATTAATCTGTTTGGATCTGTTTATTAATCCTATGTAGGGTCACCTGTGTGTCTCCATGGGTTAAGCCTCCAACCCTTGATTTCCGCTCAGGTCATGATCTCAGTGTCCTGGGATTGAGCCCTGTGTGGGCCTCTGTCCTGGCCACAGAGCCTACTTGTCCCTCTCCCTCTGCTCCTTCCCCAACTTGCTCTCTCTCTCTAATAAATAAACAAAATCTTAAAAAAAAAATCCTATACTAGTTTCACATCATCTTGTTTACTATAGGTCTATAGCAAGTCTTGAGTTTAGCAAGTGTAAGTGTAAAATTTGTTCTTTTTAAAGATTGGTTTAGATATTCTAGGTCACTTGTGCTTCCATATAAGCATTAGAATCAATTTCTACCAAAACACCTGCTGGGATTGTGTTGGATTGAACTGAACCTATAGACCAATTTGAAGTGAATTGATATCTTAATGGCTCTAGGCCTTCAAAATCAATGAACTCCATTAAATGGACTCCAATTATGTAGGTCTCTTTTATTAACTTCCATCAGCGTATTATAGTTTCCAGGGTAAATGTATTTTATATCTTTTGATAAATTTATTTCCAAATATTTTGTTTTTTGATCCTATTCTAAATAGAAATATTTCTGTAATTTCATTTTCCCTTTTTTTTGTATTAATGTATATAAATGCAGTTAATTTTTAATTGTATCCTGTGACCTTACAAGCTCATTTATTATTTTTGGTATCTTAATTATAGTGTCCTTAGATTTTTTCCTATGTTAAAAATTTTGTCATATTGAGATAGTGAGATGTTTATTTTTGAATGTAAGGCCTCCTAAATATTTTATTGCCCTACAGTAATTAGTTAGGACCTTTAGTACAAGGTTCAGTAAAAGTGGTGAAAGAGGGTATTCTGGCTTTTCTCAGATCATAGTAGAAAAGCATTAAATATTTCAGCATTAAGTAGCTTCTTCAATACCATTTGTCAGGTTGAGGAAGTTTTATTATTCTTAGTTGGCTGAGAGTTGCCATGAATACATGTTGAATTTTGTCAAATTTTTTTTTGTAATCTGTTGAAATGATCATACTGACTTTGTCTTTTATTGTTACTATGGTGAATTACATTGGTTGACTTATAAATGTCAAACCAGCCTTATATTCTTAGGATGAAATCCCTTGATCAAGATGTATTCTTCTTCTCTGTGTATCACTGGAGTTGATTTGTTAATAGCTCATTAAAAATCTTTTGTGACGTTAAGAGAAATATTGGTTTAGAGTAGTTTTGGTAATATTTTTTATCAGGTTTCAATATAACAATTATATTGGCTTTATAAAACCAACTGTAAAGTGTTTCTTTCCTCTGTATTTTCTCAATAATAGTGGTATGATTTCTTTCTCAAATGTTTCATAGAATTAATCAGGGAACCATCTTGACCTGGAAATTTCCTTGTGGAAGGATTTCAATAAGAAATTCAATTCCTGTGTTAGATACAGGATCATGTACATTTTCCATTATATCTTGTATTGGTTTTTTTTTTTTTGAAGATTTTATTTATTATTTGACCGAGAGAGACACAGTGAGAGAGGGAACACAAAAAGGGGGAGTGTGAGAGGGAGAAGCAGGCATCACACTGAGCAGGGAGCCAGATACAGGCTTGATCCAAGTACCCTGGGATCATGACCTGAGCTGAAGGCAGACACTTAACAACTGAGCCACCCAGGAGCCCCTTGCATTAGTTTTTGTAAATTGTATTCTTTTTTTAAAAATTTTTTTTTATTTACTTGTCAGAGAGAGAGGAAGCACAGGCAGATAGAGTGGCAGGCAGAGGCAGAGGGAGAAGCAGGCTTCCTGCCAAGCAAGGAGCCCGATGTGGGACTTGATTCCAGGACGCCGGGATCATGACCTGAGCCGAACCAACCAACTGAGCCACCCAGGCATCCCTGTAAATTATATTCTTAAGACATTCAAATATAGTTGTATTTTCAAGACATTGATCTATTTTATCTTGTTTGTTCAATTCCTGATAATCGTAATTTATTTTTTTTCTTTTTCTTTGTGGTAAGTCTAGTTAGGTTTATTAATTTTGTTGATGGTTTCCATTGTTAATATTTCATTGAATTCCGACATATTTATTTTCTTCCTTATGTATACTTTGAGTTTTTACTTCCTTAGATGCGGCCTTAAATGATTCTCTCTAAAGAAATGTTTCTAATATAAATAGTTGAAAATATAAATTTTCCTGAAAGTACTACTTTAGATGCACTGTGCAAATTTTGGTATGTTGTATTGTTATCATTCATTATAGTTTCCTTTTTGATGTCTTCTTTATCCAGAGATTATTTAGAAATGTGTTATTTAAATTTTCAAATATTGCCAGTATAAAGATATTTTATTACTAATTTATAAGTTAATCCAACAATGGTTAGAGGGTATACTCTGTATGATCTCAGTTTTTTAAAATTTATTGAGACTTGTTTTATTGCTGGCATATGATATATCTTAGTGAATGTATCATTTGTAATAAAAAAAGAGCATGGATCCTGTAGTTCTTGGGTATAATGTTCTATAAATATCAATTAGGTTAAGTTAGTTAATAGTATTGTTCAGATCTTGGCTATCTGTCTATCATCTCTCTATTTATTGTTCCTAGTGTTCTATCAATTGCTGAGAGGCTTCTTTAATCTTCAACTGTGATTGTGGAATTGTCCATTTCTCCTTTTAATTCTTTCAAGTCTTTTCTTGAATGTAGAGTTCTGTTTTTGAAGATTGATGTATCTTTTTATATTTATATTCTTATTCAAGATAAAGTGAAATATTTTATTATAACATGTCCTTATTTAGCTTTGATAATATCTTTTTCTTGAAAACAACTTTACGTGGTATTGATATTACCTCTCCAGGCTTATTACGCTTACTGTTTGCTTGGTATATATTTTCATCCATTAATTTCAGTCTTTCTGTATCTTTAAGTTTTTTTTAAATTACAGTTAGATAATTAGATAACATCGAGTGTAATAATAGTTTCAGGCGTCCACTATAGTGATACAACACTTCCATACATCACCTAGTACTCATGACAAGTGCAGTCCTTAATACTCGTCACCTATTTAACCCATCCCTCTCTAACCTCCCTTCTGGTAACCATCAGCATGTTTTCTGCAGTTAAGAGTATATTTCTTGATTTACCTCCCTCTCTCTTTTTTATTCCTTTGTTCATTTGTTTTGTTTCTTAAATCTCACATATGAGTGAAATCATATATTTGTCTTTCTCTGACTAATAATTTGGCTATTGTAGATAACAGTGCTATAAACATTGACATGCATGTATCCCTTTGAGTTAGTATTTCTTATTCTTTAAATAAACATCTAGTAGTGCTATTACTGGATCATAGAGTAGTTCTATTTTTAACTTTTGAGGAACCTCCATACTCTTTTCCAGAGCAGCTGCCCTAGTGTGCATTCCCACCAACAGTGTAAGAAGGTTCCCCTTTCTTCCCATCCTTGCCAGCACCTGTTTCTTGTGTTGTTGGTTTTAGCCATTCTACCAGGTATGAGGTGATATATCATTGTAGTTTTGATTTGTATTTCCCTGATGATGAGTGATGTTGAGCATCTTTTCATGTGTCTATTGGCCATCTGTATCTTTTCTTTGGAGAAATGTCTGTTTATGTCTTCTGCCCATTTTTTAGTTGGATTAGTTGTTTTTTTGGGGTATTGAGTTTCATAAGTTCTTTAGAGATTTTGGATACTAAACCTTCATCAGCTATGTCATTTGCAAATATCATCTCCCATTCTGTAAGTTGCCTTTTACTTTTGTTGATTGTTTCCTTTGCTGTGCTACAGCTTTTTATTTTGATGTAGCCCTAATAGTTCATTTTTGCTTTTGTTTCTCTTGCCTCAGGAGACCTATCTAGAAAGAAGTTGCTGTAGCTGATGTCAAAGAAGTTACTGCCTGTGTTCTCTTCTAGAATTTTTATGGTTTCAGGTCTCACAGTTAGATCTTTCATCTATTTTGAATGTATTTTTGTGTATGGTGCAAGAAAGTGGTCCAGTTTTATTCTTCTGCAGGTTGCTGTCCAAGTTTCTAAACACCATTTGTTGAAAAGGCATTCTTTTTCTCATTGGATGTTCTTTCCTGCTTTATTGAAGATTAGTGGACCATATAGTTGTAGGTTCATTTCTACATTTTTCATTCTGTTCCATTGATCTATGTGTCTATTTTTGTGCTAGTATCATACTGTTTTGATCACTACAGTTTTGTATTATAACTTAAGTCTGGAATTGTGATGCCTCCACCTTTGTTTTTCTTTTTCAGGGTCCTCTGTGGTAATTATATCTTTATTTAATTAATTCATTTTTAAAAATATTTATTTATTTATTTGAGGTGGGGCAAAGCAGAGGGAGAGGGAGAGAGAAGCTTAAGCAGGCTCTATGTCCAGTGTTCTGGCATGGGGTTTGATCTCCCGATCCTGAGACCATGACCTGAGCTGAAACTAAGAGTTGGATGCTTAACTGACTGTGCCACACAGACATCCCTCTGTATCTTTACTTTAAAGTATAATAATTATATGTAGTATATAATCAGGTCTTATTTTTTATCCATACTGAAAATTTCTGGCTTTTAATAAATCTATTGAATGTTTAGTTATAATCACTTACATAACTTTTAGTGGGTTTTTCCCTTCTGGATTATAGTACATATTCTTAACTTTTTACAACATAGTAGAGCTAATATTATACCACTTCATATTAATGTAGAAACACTGAAAACATGTGGGTCCATTTACTCTACTCTCATCCTTATTGCTACAGTTGTCACATGTAGTACCTCTTTTATATGTTATAAACTCCTTAGGGGCTACAATTTTTGGCTAAATCATTCCTAAGTATCTAAAGGAATTAAGAGAAAAGAGTCTTTTCATTTGCCCATTCCATGAACTTCATTCCTCATCAACATACAAGTTTTCAGCTGGTGTAATTTCCCGTTAGCTTGAAAAACTTTCCTTAGTATTTCTTGTAGTTCAGGTGTGGTGGTGACAGATTTTACTTTACCTTAAAATATCTTAATTCCACCTTCATTTTTTAAGCATATTTTTCATTTGACATATAATTCTAGGTCAACAGTTTATCTTTCACTTCTGGGTTTTGAGAATTCTTAATATATTCTAGATATTTGCCCATTTGGGCATATATAATTAGCAAATTTTTCTCCCAATCTGTAGTTTGGCTTTTTACTCTCTACACATCTTTTGCAGACCAATAGTTTTCAATTTCGATAAGGTCCAGTTTATCATTGTTTTCTCTTATGGATTGTGATATTATTGTCAAGTTTAAGAACTCTTTGCCTCGTCCTAGATCCTAAATATTTTCTCCCTGTTTTCCTAAAAATTTTATAGTTCTATATTTTACATTTAAAATATCTGAGGCATTTTGAGGTATTTTTGTGTAACATATAAGGTTTAGCTTGAGATTTATATTTTTACCTGTGTATGTCCAATTGCCCCAGCACCATTTGTTGAAAAAGCTGTACTTTCTCTATTGATTTTTTTTTTGATATTTGTAAAAAAAAAAATCAGTTGAACAAAGTTGTGTGGATCTATTTTCGGACTTTGTATTCTGTCCCATTGATCTATGTGACTATGCCTCTACCAATGCCACACAGTCCTCATTATTATAGCAGTGTATTAGGCCTTGATATTAGGTAGGGGGATTTCTCTTTTTTTTCATGTCTTATCCTACAAGGCTGTAGGTAAGGTGTTGTTAGTCTGACTGCATTATCCTCTGGAGGCTTGACTGTGGATGTATCTGTTTCCAAGCTTTATCAGCTTGTTGGCATAATTTACTTTCTTGCTGCTGTATGATTAAAGGTCTGTCTTACTGCTTGCTGTCAGCTGAAGTCTATCTGTTGTCCTCTGCCACCTCTTCCTACGTTCACTTACAATGTGGCAGCTTACTTTGTCAAGTAAGCAATAGAGGAAAAATCTTTCTCCATTCAGCTAAGGTAAAAGTGACATCCCACAAACTTTGTTATATAATGTGACTTAACTAAGGGGGAGACATCTTATCTCATTTTCATATCCCATTGTTCTAGAAGCAAGTCAGGGGTCCTGCCTATCTTCAAGCTATGATAAGTGTTGTCATTAACTCATGTCATTTTAATGTGCTCGAAATTATTCAGTAAAATTATATAATTACCTAGGTTAATGATAAGGTTATATATGAGACAATAAAGAATCCCATGATGGCACATAAAATGGTTTAAGAGCATTGCATGCTCTTGTCTGTTGTACTGGTTCACTTTTTTGCACTTTGTGTGAGGGCAAGTCATTGAGAAGTAGCGGCCTCAAGCACATATATATGAGAGAGAGAGAGAGAGACTACCTGGAATGTGAATCAGAACATCCTCTTTTGTGCCAGGCTCTGGGTAAAAGAAAAAGGAAGACCACAGCGGTTCAAAACAGGAGTGAAAATGATATGAAAATAGAAAAGAGATAGAGAGACCATGACTACACAGGTGGTAGGGATTCCATGGATGAGCTGTCCCAGTGCATAAGCCCCTCCACCAAGTTTCTACACAGACCTATGAATAATGCAACATTCCGGAATGTTTTAAGACTGCTTGAGCAGAGGGAAAGGACCAGGGCATCTGTGAAAGACTGTGGGTATAAAGAGAATGTCATACCTGTCCATGATGTCAATGAACATTAATTAACTAATACTTGGAACCTCAGTTTTCTTATGAATAAAATAAATAATATAAAATAATACTATTTGTGGGGCATCTGAGTGGCTCAGTCATTAAGCCTCTGCCTTCTGCTCATGTCATGATTCCAGGATCCTGGGATTAACCCCCGCATTGGGCTTCTTGCTCAGAGGGAAGCCTGTTTCTCCCTTTCCCACTCCCTCTGCTTGTGTTCCCTCTCTCATTGTGTCTCTCTCTGTCAAATACATAAATAAAATCTTAAAAAAATACTATTTGTAAAACAACATCTTATCTATAAAATAATACTAATGTGTCTTCTAATTATAAAACTCTGATTGTATAAATGTTCCCAAATATTCTTAATATACTCTGAAACAAGTTTGTCACATATTTTAAAATGTAGAACTTAACTGAATTATGGATTTTTAACTTAGAACAAGTCTTCAAGAAAATTAATATTGAGGAAAACTATGTTGAAAGACAAAACTGGAGAATATGTGGCTTGTTTACATAAACGCACACATTATTTGAATCAAATACCAACAATAGAAATATGTCACAAATATACACCAGTAGTGTAGGAGAGCACGTATTTGCTCAGTGTGGAAAATGCTAAATTAGATACATCCAACACTCAGAAGTAATAAAACTTTACTTTCTCATTATTCTTCTAAGACATTTATTTCCCACTTAGAGCAGTTATGCATCATCTGAAAGCTGTAAACAATGTTTACGGTACACTGTCATCTATCTAAGCAGAGTTGAGAACAGGGATGCATTAATAATATAAATAATAATAATAGTAAAACATACTTATTTAATCATGAAAAAACCCTAAAGAGAGGGGTAATAACTCCCTTACAATTCCCTTACAATTACTTACCAATGGTTAAGGAGGTTTCATTAAGGTTTTTGTACAAAAAGGACAGAGCCAAGCAATCAAATCCAGGTCATATTTAGATTTCTGAAGCAAAAATGGTATCATTTTACACATTTCTTTCATCCAGTAATATGACTGAATTTATTTATACTTATTCCTAATTCCCAAAGAATGGATTAAAATCAAACCACTACTAGAAGGGAGGTTTTGCTAATAATTCTCAAAACACTGACTCCCATAAAACTTAGGGTCATGAACGTAAACTTGGTGCTTATTGAAAAAGCTCCATCAGTTCCACACTGCACGTGTGGCAGTTTGTGAGCTGTGCAGTAAAGCAGGATGGCACTAGAAACCAAGGCAGGAACAAAAACGGAGCCACCCTTTAGTTATACTGGCTTCACAGATATGTGTTCCTTTAAGCTAGAGACCCCGTGGTCTCACATGGTATCAAGAGTCTAGTCTCCCCACCTCCCCACCCCCCCAGAATCCGGAACACTATCTACCTCATCACTTGGCAGAATTCTACAAGATTTTTTCCACAAGTTGGCAAAATGAGAAATTCTGGGACATTATATACATTAATGAAGAGTAAGGAAAGTTAATTCTTTCTCTTAATGAAGTGCTTGCTTAACTAATTCACATCCGTATTTTCAGTAAGATAAGAAAAAATGTAAAATTTTTATTGGTTCAAATCTGTGTTTCTATTGCATGAAGCTCCCATATTTTCACTCTGCCAATTGTTATCTCCTTCTTACATTCTTAAACAGTGTGTTAAATATTGCTCATCAAATACCACGTATGATAAGGGTCAGTCCCTATATAATGATTTTATAATGGAGGGAAGAACAAGAGTCTTGTCTAGATTGTCCTGCATTTTCATTTATGCACAACTTAGAAAACTTAAAATAGAAGATACAAGCTCAATACTGTTTTTCTTTTTTAAGGACTTATTTTGTTTATTTATTTTTGAGGGGGGGGGACGGGGGGAAGGCAGAAGAAGAGCTCAAGCAGACTCCACTCTGAGCTCAGAGCCAGAGGTTGGGCTCCATCTCACAATTCTGAAATCACTACCTGAGCTGAAATCAAGAGTCAGCCATTCAACCCACTCAGTCACTTAGGCGCCCCCAAGCTCCCTACTGTTTTGACTGGCCTTCCTCGTCTTTATTTACCATTACTGGGCAACTAATACTTATTACAAATGCAGTACCACATAGCTTTTAAAGAACTTCATAATTATACCTTGCCAAATGATTACATCTCATCAAAGTAATCTCCCCACACACACAAACACACACAATCAGATGCAAGAAAAGATTTGTTTGCTTAGTTTTTAGCAGAGTTTTACCTTGAGGTTGGTGGCATTAAAGAATATGTGAGAAGTCTTTTTTTTTTTAACTTTTTTTTTTTTTTTTTAAGATTTCATTTATTTATTTGAAGAGAGGGGCAGAAGGAGAGGGAGTAAGAGTCTTCAGCAGACTCTCTGTTGAGTATGGAGCCTGGGGGGGCTCGAACCCAGGACCCTGAGATCATGGCCCGAGTTAAAATAGAGTCAGCTGCTCAACTGACTGTGCTACCCAGGTGCCCCATGAGAAGTTTTCTTCCCTTAAATAAGCAGTAATCATGTAGAAATCTCTCAGACAATAAAAGGATGAGTAACTAGTTGTTTTGAAAAAACGAATTCTTAGGAAGAAAAATGCCATAGTTATGAAATAAAATATTTCAAATAATGGCAACTGAATTAGAAATGTTACATAAACTTCCTAAATATTTGTTTTTACATGATTTTTATTTGGCAAGATTTACCTATTTAACTATATGGAAAATGTTATATTAACAATTTCATACATCTTTTACATAGTTACTATATATACACATAGATGCATATATACACAAAGAAAGAGAATAAATTTCCTTACATATTTCCAAAATTATTTCTCCAAAAAACATTAGATTTTGTTCACTAAGACAATAGTTCTCAAGTGTGGTCCCTAGACCAGCAGCATTACATTGAAACTATTAAAATATGCAAAACCTCAGACTCTACCCTAAACCTACTGAAGGAGAAGCTGTGGAGATGGGCCCAGCAATCTGCAATTTAACAAGGCCTCGAGGGGATTCTGATGTGCGATTAAGTTTGAGAACCCCTGCTCTAAGAAATCCTCAGCTTAAGGGTTAGTTGTAATGAATGCACTTCTTCTAATGCTGTTCATCCAAAATTGAAGAGAAAAAAATATTTTAAAGTATTATTTAAAAGGGAAAGCAATTAAATACTTCCAAAAGACTGAACTATACAGGTGTGATAGAAATGTCAGCTTATCAAGTTAACAAGAACATTTTCTTTAAAAAGTAAAAGTTAGTAAGGAAATAATAGCTAATGCCTTGGCAGTGCTTACTATCTGGGTGCCAGGCATGGTCGTAGCACTTTATACACAATAAGACAATCCTCAAAACAACTCATATAGGTAAGTATTATTATTCTGCTCATCTTACAGATAGAGAAACTAAGGCATGGAGAGGTTAAATATGACTTGCCCAAGCATGGAGCTGGTAGGAGGAAAATGAGGCACCAAGTGGCGAGTGGCAGAGCTGGGAAGCTAATTCTAATTGGAAATTTCTGTAGCCCCTGAGCTTAATTATGAGGAAATTTCTTATAAGTAAGTTTATTACAAGCTTATAATAAATTAAGAACTTAATTTTTATTAATGCACTGAAAAGCAGTGCATTGGTATAAAGACAGTATTTGTAGACAGGTGAAAACAGAGACCTTCGGGCTTCATCAGACCAATCCGCATGTTATGATTTGGCCAGCAGAGTAGCTTGCTTATTTATTTGTCTATTGATATTTCATTTTGAGACAGTAGATTGAGTGACACTCCCTTCCCTCATTCTCTGATGTCTTGTACTTGTAGCACAAAAGTTCTGGATCAGGAAAACAAAAGTCATATCTGAATCATAAAAATAGAGGGGTCACAGCCCCTCAATCAATTCCTGGATTTAAACCATTTATACACTCAAAATCCCATGAACGAAGCGGGGACCAGGTCCCCCAGAGGAAGGACCCTGAGACATTACCAAAAATTGTTACTATTACTATTTCTCACAGCCCTCCCCAAAGGGATCTATGGCCTTTTATCAGTGTAACTGTGCACTGAGGAAAATGAAATATTCAGACCTTTCTGGGATTACTGCCTCTGAACTAATTCCAAGAGAACGAAAATATCACTGGGGCCACCAGTCAGAGCAGAGGCTTAAAAAGCTCAGGTGATCAATGGAGTTGCAACTCGAATCTGTCTCACAATGGAACCAGTGGGTCCTGGAGGCCATCCTGTGGTTATTCCCCAGCTGCAAAATGCACAATTGGAAGGTATATTCAGCTGCTAGTACAGTTTCCACATTGGTGCCCTGACCTGTGGAATGAAGGCTACTGTGGTGGAAAAGGCCCAGTTGAAGCTGCTATGGCCTCCTCTATCTAGCAAAATAGTAAACCAAAAGCAATACTGCATTCCTGGAGGTATCACAGAGATTAGTGCCACCGAGAGTGGTGATTCTCACCATATCCTCATTCAATTTTATGTATTTGGCCTGTGCAGAAGACAGATGAATCTTGGAGAACGACAGTGGATTATCGTAAGCTTTACCAGGTGGTGACTCCAACTGCAGCTGCTGTACCAGATGTGGTTTAACTGCTTGAGCAAATCAGCCCATCTTTGTGTACCTGGGATGCAGCTATTGATGTGGCAAATGTCTTCTTCTCTATCCCTGTCCATATGGTCCACCAGAAGCAGTCTGCTTTCATTTGGTAAGTCCAGCGATACACCTTCATTGTACTACCTCAGGGGCATATCAGCTTTCTAGCCCTGTGTCATATTTTAGTTCATGGGGACCTTTATCACTGTTTCCTTCTGTAAGACATCATGCTGGTCTATTACACTGATGACATCATGCTGGTTGGACCTAGTGAGCTAGAAGTAGAAACTATTCTAGACTTATTGGTAAGACATTTGCTTATAAGAGGATACGAAATAAATCCAACAAAAATTCAGGGGTCTTTTACTTCAGTGAAATTCCTAGTGGTTTGGTGGTATAGGGCATATTGAGATATCCCCTCAAAAGGGAAAGATAACTTGTTGCATCTGGCCCCTCCTACAACAACAACAAAAAGGTACACAATGTCTAATGGGACTCTGGATTTTAGAGGCCACATATCCCTTACTTGGGTCTATTATTCCAGCCCTTTAACCTAGTGACTGAAATGCTGCTGGTTTTGAGCAGGGCCCAGCACAAGAGAACACTATGCAATGCGTCCAGGCTGCTGTAAAAACTACTCTGCCCCTTGGGTCCTATGATCCAGCACATCCAGTGGAACCTGACCAGTCAGGGGCAGATAGGGGTGCTGTCTGGAATCTTTGGCAAGTCCCTACAGGTGAATTTTAATGCAGGCCCTTAGAATTTCAGAATAAAATCCTGCCATCCATTGCAGAAAACCATTCTCCTTTGAGAAATATCTCTTGGCTTGCAATGGGCCTTAGTAGAGACCAAACACCTGAGCAGGGGCACCTGGTCACCATGGAATCTAAATTACCCATCATGAACTAGATGACATCTGACCCTCCAAGCCATCAAGCTGGATGTGCACTGCAGGACACCGTCATCAAATGGAAGTAGCATACATGCAGTTGGGCCTGAGCAGGCCCTGAAGGCACGAGTTACATGAAAAAGTGGCTCAAATGTCCATAGTCCCCTCTCCCGCCACATTTCCTTCCCTTTCATCATGCACTTGTGGACTCATAAGGAGTTCCCTTCCAACAGTTGACAGCGGAAGAAAAGACTCAGGCTTGGGTTACAGATGGTTCTGCACTATATGCCTGCACCCTTTGAAAGCAGACAGCCACAGCACTATCCCTTCCTGAGATATCCCTGAAGGCCAGCGGTCAAAAATGGGTTGCACTTTTAATGGTAAATAGTGTAGTTGTATGAGGTTATATGACATTATGACCTTGTTATTTACATTTGGAGATTAGGTTTAAAGAGATGTGTATGGGTACCAAGTTGACAAGGAGTGAACTTGTGATGGTTAATTTATGTGTCAACTTGACTGGCCCAAGGGATGCCCAGATACTTAGTTAAACATTCTGAGTATGTCTGTGAGGGTGTTTCTAGATGAGATTAATATTTGAATTGGTAGACTGAGTGAAGAACATTCCCTCCCAATGTGGTTGGTCCTCATCCAATCAGCTGGATGCCTGAACAGAACAAAAAGGTAGGGTAAGGGGGAATTTTTTCTCTCTGTCTCCCTGAGCTGGGACATTAGTTTTCTGCTGCATTCAGGCTTGGAACTGGACTGGACTATACCATTAGCTCTTTTGGGTCTCTAGTTTGCCAACTGCAGACTATGGGACTCCTTAGTGTCCATTACCGTTATAAATAAATGAATATGAATATGAATATAAATAGTTTCTCTGGAGAGTCCAAATACAGATAATTTCTGAGATTTATTCATCATTCCTATTGTGCTGTACATCAGTAGTTTCTCCTTTTTATCACTGTGTGGCATTTCATTATGTGAATATAACACTTTATCTATTCTACTATTGATGTACATCTTAGGATCCCTGCATTTGGGGCTAAGAATATAGCCACTAGAAACACTGTTGTACCTGACCTTTGGTAAACATTTGTACTTAACTTTTCTCATACCTAAAGTTAGAGAGCTGAATCACAGAATGATTATATGTCTAGTTTTATTAGATTCTTACAAATGGATTCCAAAGAGGTTGAAACAATTTATGAGAGTTCCATTTGCTCCACATTCTCACCAACACTTGGTTTTGTCAGACTTTTTAATTTTAACCAGTCAGGCAGGCAAACTGTGAGGCAGGTAAAAGTGTATCTTTGATACTCCTGCCTATGTCCAATCAAGCAACTCCTTTGTATGTCTTCCATTTCCCTTTTCCTTAGGGCCTTTCACTGCCTTTACTAAACTGCCAGATTTACCCTAATTTCTACTAAGATGTTAGTTGATAAAAATGAAATGATAAACTAGAAGCCAGCAAGCACCATCAACCTGCAGATTCTGTTATAAAAATGTAACTAGTTGCCCACACGTACATATCGGTCAATTTCACATACTACTCTGTATTGCAGGCTATTTGGAAGAAAAAGAAAACAAAAACAAAAAAACAGAATACTTGTGAGGTAGTTATTAGTGCTATTTACAAACTCTTTCCCTCTTGAGAGATTTTTAAATCTGGTAAGATTGCATGTTTCTGCTCATTTGAAGTTGGTAGTGTCTATACAGCTTGCACTGACCAAGGAATTATGACTCTAAGTAAGATGTTCCACTTCTGGGCAGAAAATTTAAGAACCAGTCTGTGAGTTGCCCTGTGCACTTCCCTATATCCTAACACTTATGTAAGATTGGATTTAAGATCGTCCTTACTAGCATGGGTCCTTGAGAGACTGTGATGAGCAGAGATGTTCTGATAACTGGCACTGGACACATAGGGTATGTAAGGAAAACATTTTTTTCTTATAAGCCACTAAGACTTTGGAGCTGTCACCACAGCATAACCTAGCGTACCCTGCCTAGCAGTCTGTCCATGTAAATCTCACTCTGGTGACTCAGTTTGTTGATGCCCTTTGCAGTCTCCAGTTTGCAGCAGTCCCTGGTATATTCATGTTTGGCTATTTCTAGGCTCTCTTTTCCATTCCACTGATCACTTTGTCTAGTCTTGCACCGATACCATGCTGTCTTGACTACTGTAGCTTTGTGATAGCCTTGAATTGCGTAGTGTCAGCCTTCCAGCTTTGTTCTTCTCTTTCAGTATTCTGTTGGGTATTCTGGGTCTTTTTTTTTTTTTTTAAGATTTTATTTATTTATTTGTCAGAGACAGAGGGAGAGAGAGCAAGTGAGTACAGGCAGACAGAGTGGCAGGCAGAGGCAGAGGGAGAAGCAGGCTCCCTGCCGAGCAAGGAGCCCAATGTGGGACTCGATCCCAGGACGCTGGGATCATGACCTGAGCCGAAGGCAGCCGCTTAACCAACTGAGCCACCCAGGTGTCCCAGGTCTTTTGCCTCTGCATATAAACTTTAGAATCAGTTTGTCTATATCTACAAAGAAAACTTGCTGGGATTTTGACTGGGACTGCACTGACTCTACAGACAAGTTGGGAAAAACTGACATCTTGATGATACTGAGTCGTCCTATCCATATATCTTGGAATAGGTTTAATTATTTTTTATTTCTTTTGGTTAAGTTTTATAGTTTTCCCCATATAGCTCCTGTACATATTTAGTAAGATTGATACCTAATTATTTCATGTTGGGGGATGTTAATGCAAATGATAATGTGCTTTTAATTTAAAATTCTACGTGTTTATTGAAAAGTGATTGACTTTTGCATATTAACCTTGTATCCTACAACTTTGCTATAACTGGATATTAGTTCCAAGACTTTTTGTTTTTGTTGTTGATTCTTTCAAGTTTCCTACATAGGTGATCATGTCACTTGTGAATAAAGAGAGCTTTATTTTTTCTTTCCCAACCTGTATTACTTTTATTTCCTGTCTTACTGTGTCAGCTAGGCCTTCCATGATAATGCTGAAAAGCAGTGATGAGAGGGGACATCTTGCCTTCTTCCTGACTCTATAAAATTTTTAGTTTGGATGTGACAATATGTTCTCAGGATAATTGTATTTTGTTGGGAACATATGGAAAACTGAAAATCCTGGTAGATTTAGATAAATGAACTTAAAGTTATGCAGTATTTTCATCAATGTCTTTCAAGCCAGTTAAAAACATTCCACACCTTTTAATTTATTAAGTTTGATCATAGTGCTTACGAAATTTTCTTATATTTTGGAAAAATACTAAAACACTTGTTTTGTTTAGGGGTCGAGACAGGGAGAGAAATGGAAGGTTAGGAACTACCAGTGTAAAAGACAGTCCTTCCTATTTGTAGTCAAGTATAACAACCTGCTACATAATAGGAAGCCATTTGCAAGTAACCTAGTCTGCTTATACTCTGAGATGAATTACCCCTAGAAAGAAAATCTCAAAAAATCAATTAGGTTATTCTATCTTAAATAAATTGCTCAGTTAAGTTCATCAACTCAGACATATTTTTAAAAAATAATAGTTCGGCCCATGATTTATGTATTTTTTAAAAAAGTGTTAAGACATACATCTTTTCATGTTATGTTTAGGTGCAAGGAACAGGGACCTGGACTAAGACCTTTTATTTCTTTCTTACATAAAAAAAAGTCTGTGATTGGGCAGCCTAGAAATCATAAGATATCTCTCTGCTAGTTCTATTAGCTCTAAGGAGACCTCAAGAACCCAGACTTTTCCTACCTTTTGCTCTACTGTTCATAGTTTTCATTTCCCAGATCAGCTTATATCACCTCTCCTGAGATATCTCTACTTGGAATGAGGAGAAAATTAAGGAGAGGCAAATAGTGTGTACCACTTCGCTTTTAAAGTAGTTCTATAGTTCACTTCTAATAGGCCAAAACTTTGCTACATGAACACACCTAGCTGCATGGGAGGGTAGCAAATATTCTCTTTATTCCAGGTTTCATGTGGAGTCAGTGAAAACACAGGTTATAATATTATGGAAGAAGAGGAATTAAGGGACTAGCTCACTTCTACCACAATTCCTCTCCACTCCTGAAATGTCCAGATAGAGACACTGGCTTTAGAAAACACCCTTGACCTTTTTCTGTCCCCTTATTTGCTTGCCTCAGAGAGCAGGGATGAACTGCTGGCCTGGTGGGTTGGGAAGAGGACCCTGGATCTGAGTAGTTCAGCCCTCTTTATCTTTGACTCCTTTCAGAAAGGCAGCCTCTTTGCAGAGAGCACACGTTCCTAGCCCCTCCACAGAACAGTTTGCAGTGTCATGTCTCCACAAGAAAGGACTAGGATTGTTTGCCTCTGCCTGAGACTGGGAAGTAACTCTCAATCTGTACCTTTTCTGCAAAGCTATGGTTGCCAGAGAGTGTAGCCATGCCCTCTTAACAGCTCTGTCAGTACAAAAATGATGTGTTTCTCACTCCTGTGTCTATCTCTCAGGGATTTCACTCACAGCCGAAGAGAAACAGTATTATTAAGTGGTCTCTCAAAATACCAAAACTAAGAACACGGGTTTTTTTGTTTTGTTTTGTTTTTCCTTAGAAAGTTAAAAAGCTATCAGTGAGGAAAAGAGCACAGTCTCACCTTGATTTCCCTGTTCAGGCAGGTCCTACAGCCGTATCTTAAACAAGTGGCACAAATTACATGTAGACAGAAATATATGACCAAATACAGAACAGAAAGAAATATACAGAAAACACAGAGAAGAGTGGAAATGTTATATTTGATGGAAAAAATAAAAAATTAACTCAAGGAAGGAGGAAATTAAGGAACAGTACCCAAAAGAATTTGCATAGTTGGCTGTGAATCTGCCAGACCCCTGAGTAAAATATTCCATTTTAGCAATGACTTCTCCCAGGTCAACAGTCAGGCCAGGCTGTATCTGGGAAGAATTGTATCCAACTGCCCATTAGACATATTGCCTTTCCCTAAATCAAGGTAATGACTGGGTTCTATCTCTGCTCATTTGACATTCCTTGTGCTACTAGCAATTACATTTCCTCAAGGCAAGTGAATATATCAAATGCTGAATACATTTTAACCAAAAAAAAATCTAAGAACAGATACAATAAGAGAACTTAAACTTAAATGTGAAGGACAGCTATGAAAAGAACAATCTAAGTGTATCAGTGTTCAAAATAAAATAAACCTTTATGTCATCCATGATTTAGACATTTTAAATGTTTTCATTTTTGTAACATGGTAATTTAGTTCTTCCTTCACGGTTAGAAGATTGTGGTGGTATCAGTCTGAAGTTTTGAGATGAACTCTGTTAGTATGTGCTTAAAAATAACTTAGAGTTTTAGAAAAATTTGAGATAGTTTAAATTTTTTTTCAATTAAAAGGTTATTGTTAGAAAAGATAGTACAGGGGCACTTGGGTGGCTTAGTTGGTTAAGCGACTGCCTTCAGCTCAGGTTATGATCCCAGAGTTCTGGGATCGAGTCCTACATCAGGCTCCCAGCTCCATGGGGAGTCTGCTTCCCCCTCTGACCTCCCTTCTTGTGCTCTCTTTCACTGTCTCTCTCTCAAATAAATAAATAAATAAATAAAATTAAAAAAAAAAAAAGAAAAGATAGTACATTGAAATGTTTTAAATCTCTTAAATTTGAGATGTGGTTTAAGAATACTGGACAAAAAAGGGGGGTTTGAAATGATAGTTCTGGATTTCTAGTATAACTCTGCATATATGAACTAGGTCTTTAGAGTTTTCTCATCTTATATTAGAATACAGAGCAGAGAGTCCTTTGTGTTCCTTCCAGCTCTGAAATCTTTTGGTTCTATTCATTAAAATTTATTGATTAGTGATGGGATAAATTTGGCTAAGAATGAGCATATTTTAATAAAGAAAGCTATAAGCTAGTACCTCCCCCCTTTAAGGCTTGTTTTCCTCAGTTTTATGGTGAGGAGGGCAAAAGGCAGCCAGCAGCAATTAATTTAAAAAACTAGATAACTATTTTGTCATTTTAATTATTCTCTACAGCATTCCTCATATCTCCCTATCGTTGCATAAGCAAGAGTTTCTAAAATTGTTTATATTCTAAATCTGTTTTATTTTTAACAAAAGAGAACAAACAGCATTCAAATACTATTACCTAAGACAACTGAGCAAACATGCTCTTGAAACTTTCATGAAAAACATGGTTTCAGCATTTTTTCCAAGATAAACTTTCCTGTCCCTTGGGTTATAAAACAGTTGTTATAATATTAATTGAATGATGTTTTACCTCATAAAACAAACATTTTCAGAGGATCTGGAATTCCATATGCGTTCCATATGGCAAAAACATCATATCTGTCATCTTAAATAGAAAACAAAGGAGTATCTTTTTAGTTATTGCCAACCACTAATCACAAGAAAAATTATTTTAATTGTTATACTGATGTTTGAACATTCTTATGCCTTTGACCCTAAAGTCTGTGAACCCTTTTAACAATTTTGTCCCTTCCATTTTTGGCAATGTTGCAAAGTGCATAATGTGAAAACCTAAAAGTGCTAACTAAAGTATATATTAAGGCCTATTTACATGCAAAGCCAAGCTCCTAAGAGAGAGAAATCTGTGGAGCAAAAGGGAAAAGTCTGAAAATCCTGAGTGTTACACAGAGACTGACACTTTCTTTGGCTTCTCTGGGGTGCCAATCTTCTTTGCCAAGGGGATTTGACTTCCCCAATCAGGCAAGGCAGTAGTGGGGCCCTGGGCCTGAGCAATGAATGTCCTATATTATAGATCCTCAGTAAGGTGGGAACTCTCTAAGGGAGACAACCCAGTATAAGGGTAGACTACACAACAAGGACTAAAAGAAAGCTTGAGCACTGGGTGTTATATGCAACTAATGTACTATTGAACACTAGATCAAAAACTAATGATGTACTATATGTTGGCTAATCAAACATACTAATAAAAAAATTAAAAAATATAGACTCCAAAAAAAAAAAAAAAAGCAAGCAAGCAAGCAAGCTTGACTCTTTTGGCCTGTACTAGAGGTAGGGAAAATTTTGTCCACTGAGAATTCGTAATCAAGATTTGTACTCAATATTTAAAATATACTCATGACTTGGGAAACACCAAACTGACAGAATAACATTAAAAAATGGTCTTCTGTTTGTTACATCACTGGGACCCAACAGAAGCAAAATCAAGCCTCTCAGGAGAGCACGCCCTCAGGCAAGACGTCCTTGGAGCCTTCTTGGCTTCTCAGCCATGATCCTAAACTTGAGAGCACGTGAAGTAACCCACCATCATTTCACTCTATTTCTGTTCTCCTATGTTCACACATAAAGTGATGAAACATCACAGAGATGAAAGAGGCACGGGGCATAGTGGTTTAGGGCATAGGCTCTGGAATCACTTTCAAATAATGGCTTTGTGACTAACTTTACACAAGATCTCTAACCTCAGTTTTCTGAAAGGCAAATTATCATAGCATCTGTCTTACAGGTTGTTTATAAAAATTAAATGAGTTCATATATGGGAAGCAGATAGGACCAGAACCACGCTTGAAGACAGGGAGACTTGAAAAGGACAGCTGCTCTTATCATCATTAGTGTCAGTGCAGTTGTGGGTCACTGATTATAGAGTATCCCAGCTCTTCCATAGTTAGGCTGATTCTTCTCCAAATTTACCCAGATGCCTATCCTTCTGGCCTAGAATTAAATCTCGAGGTAAACCTAGAAACCATATGTAATAAAATTATATGACTGGCTTCCTGGTTGAGAGGCAGCAGAACTAAGAACTGAAAGAAAATTTAATGGGCAACCATTATGCTACATAATTACAGAACATGTGTTCAGAACTTGCTATTTATTTTTTGTTTCTGTTTAAAACTATACTTTTTTGTAGATTTCCAGTATAAATCATTTTTGTGATTTATAAATGTTAACTATACTTAACTATAAATTAACTATAAATGTTATGTTAACATACACATATTTTGGTTCTTCAGACTCCAGAAGATTTTATACATAAAACTCCTCTAAGATATGGCTGAGTACATTGAAGATGGCTTTTACCTCAAGAGTGGATGTGCCAGGAGTGCCTGAGTGGCTCAGTCGGTTGAGCATCTGCCTTCAGCTCAGGTCAGGGTCCTGGGATCAAGCCCCGCATTGGGCTCCCTGCTCAGCGGGGAGCCTACTTCTCCCTCTCCCCCTGCTTGTGCTCTCTCTTTCTCGTTCTCTCTCTAATAAATAAAATTTAAAAAAAGAAAAAAGAGTGGATGCTTCATGGTCATCCCAGCCCCAGCACCTTCCCCTACTGCCACCACACACACAAGTAGACACTGACCACCAGCCTCCTCCAGAACCTGGGAGAACAGGGTTAGGACCCCAGGCTTCTGCTGGGCCTTTGAGACCCATCAGCTCTTCAAGTGCTCATGTCAGCTAATTCCACCTGTTCTGCTTCCCCTCCTCCAGGAGCTCTCATGTCTCTCCCTTTCTTTCCAGCTCCCTTCATTACAATTACACCAGAGGGAAGAAGTTCCTCAGCACCCTATCTCCTTACTATTAACTCCTGATGAATTTCAGCTTTGTTTCTGAACAATGAGATTGACACCTAGCTCATGGTGTGGTAGTGAGAACCATGTGATATATACATGCAAACTGATATACTGCATTCATTTTACACCAAGAATTCTTGTTGAGCTTCATACTATAGTTATATATTGACTTGTTTTATACTTGCTGAGGGACAGAGGACTATTCTGTACATCTTTGCATTTCCTTAATACCTAGCACAGTAGCTTACAATTATTTCATCATACTTGCTCTATTTATTTATTTTATTATTTTAAAAATATTTTATTTGTTTATTTGACAGAGAGAGATCACAAGTAGACAGAGAGGCAGGCAGAGAGAGAGAGTGGGGGAAGCAGGCTCCCTGCTGAGCAGAGAGCCGGATGTGGGACTCGATCCCAGGACCCTGAGATCATGACCTGAGCCGAAGGAAGCGGCTTAACCCACTGAGCCACCCAGGTGCCTACTTGCTCGATTTATTTTATAAGTGACACATTTTCCTTCTTCTCATTCTGGATGCTGTAAACTGCCCTGCATAGGTTCCAGTGTTCTGCTACAAAGTCAGTGGTGACACCCAGAGGACACAGTACCTCCAGCTGCAAATGAGGAAGTGAGAGAGGGGAGGAAGCTATGCATTGATGTATATGTGGACACACCACCTAGATGTGCTCTGAAAAGTTTTAAGGACTAAGATAATTGTTGAGAGAGAGAGAGAGTCTTCCAGAGGCCTCTCACACTTCTAAAGTTCTCGCTGTGTGTGGAAGCAAAGCAAGGCCCTCACTGCTCTTTCCCTTGGCCATTTCTTGGGGTTGTCACTGGAGGGAGCAACCTTGAGGGATGACGTCACATTTTTCTTCAGGACACAGGGGAGACTTGCTTGTTACTTGCTACGGAACAGCCAGTTCCTTCTCTAAGTCTATGGTGGGCATGGTTATGAAAGGGATTTTTGTGGTGATGAAATTGTCGGGTATCTGCATTGTGTGGTGGACACAGGAATCAACACAGGTGATCAAACCTCAGAAAACTGAATACACACACACACACACACACACACACACAGGAATACAAGTAAAATTGGAGAAATGAGAAAAAATCTATCATGAAATAAATGTTCTATAAATTGAGTGCATTTATAATTTTGATTAGCTTTACTACATCATGGCTTACTTTAATCATGGAAGGTTGCATTTATACAATTTGAGAAGAAAACCCAACTCATAAATATGAATCCAAAAGGATTAAGGATTAAAAGTGAAGATTCATCTTAAATACCAGGCCATAATTATAAAAACAGTAATGATAGAGGAGGAAGACACCTGGGAACAACATTCTCTGAGCACTGTACTATTTGCCAGGTACTGTAATGAACAGTTAACATTTATTTACTACTTAATCCTCAAAGCAATCCTGTGTACAGATACTATTATTACCTCCATCTTATAGGAAATCAAAACACAGTGATGGTTGTAAATAAATTAACATATAATGTGTGCTGGCACTTACGATGTCTTTTAAATATCCCAGGAATCCTATGGGGCATTGTTGTGCATATTTATGTACCAGAGCACTGAGGCCCAAAGAAGATAAGTAAATTGCACAATTTAAGTAGGTGATATATCTGGAATTAAAAATTCTGGTGGACCTCTCACTAAAGCTGCTTCTTTCCCTGTAGCAAACAGCCTTCCTAGAGCCACATGGGTTGTAGACAAGGAACCCAACTGTAACTCAGAACGCCTGCTCTGTAGGCCCGGTCCTCAGGGGACTGTAACCTCACCAGGTGCTTCATCTTTCTGAGCCACCCCTTCTTTATCTGTGGCAAGTGTGGACTGGGATGGGGAGTGTAAAGTCATCCAAGGTCTCTTCCAATTCTAAAAGTATTCGATGATGTCTAGGGACATCTTATCTGGGGATACGTAGCTACATTTAGACAAATAGGTGTGACTTCTGTTTTAGGTCATAAATATATTTCCAATTCACTAAACACAACTGACAGAATTATGGTCACTGAATAAATAACCCTATTTGTGCTTGACCCCCCCAACTAGCACTGGAAGGCAAGAATCCACAAGAAAAAGCCCTCTGTGTTTTTCCTTGGGTGAGACAATGTGGCCTCCTTCCCCTCCACTCTCTTCTTTCATTCTGATCATCACAGCCAGTGAAAATCCCCTCCTGTGTCATTCTGGAAGGAGCACAAGGATTCTGTGAACACTTGGATCAGGAAGAAACCAGAGATAAGACCTGCATTCTCTGACCTCTTGCCTGGCAGAGGGACAACAGAGGCAACAGCAGGTGCATCTGAAAGGTCTCTGCATTGTCATGATTTCTCGGCCCATATAGTCAGTGACCCAGAGGACGAAGGGCCTTAGTGTCCGATAAGCGTTTCTGGTAAAGTTGTCTGTGTCTTCAGTTACGATGTAAACCACTGGGTCCAGATTGTTTTTAATATCATATCTATTATTGGCTTCAAAAGATGTCATCACTAAAAAAAATAAAATGAGAAAGACACTTCAAATTAGAAGCAGGTAAAATGGGCCTCGAGTATTTGTATAGCATTTCTTAATGTGTAAAGAAAAAAAGCTTTTTCAAAATTTCACTGAAGCATATGCAATTGCTTGGAACATCAAAATATTTTATAATCCTTATAAGCGTTGGGATTTAAAACATTTATTTTAAGCTCAGAGCAAGATGATTTTAAAATGTTTATTCATGTAACAGGAAAGATTGAAAACATCTTTTATAAGATGATCATGTCTTATATAATACCTGTATTCAGAAAACTTTAGTTTTAAATATATATATATTTTTAAAGATTCTATTTATTTATTTGAGAGAGAGACAGAGAGTGAGAGAGAGTGAAAGCATGAGAAGGGGGAGGGTCAGAGGGAGAAGCAGACTCCCTGCCGAGCAGGGAGCCCGATGTGGGACTCGATCCCAGGACTCCAGGATCATGACCTGAGCCGAAGGCAGTCGCTCAACCAACCGAGCCACCCAGGTGCCCTTGTTTTAAAAATATTTTAATGAAATTACACATTGCATCACAAGTGAGTCAGCTCATGAAATATGGTAGGATGACCAAGGTCATTATAAACGGCAAACAGAAAAAGGAACCAAGAAGAGCTGGAGGCCTTACATACAGCCAAAGGAATGTGTAAAATTGTTGCTTTAAGGGTCAGGAATAATTTCCTATGAACAGAAGACAAGCTTCATGTTTACTGTGCTCATTTCTTCCTCCTCCCAGCAAATCTAGATTCTGCTGGTCCCTCACTAAGTCTTTATTTTCTCTGCTCTTTTTTACCCCCCATCTATAAAATGTGAATAATGGGGGTGGAAAGAGGGAATAAGTGTAATGGCGTTGACCAGATAATATAGAAGATCTTTTTTAATCTAAGATCCAAAATTCTATGATTTATAAATTAATAAAATTGTACAAAAAATTTCCTCTTTAAGTTTCTAGGACAGTCTCTCCTCTTTGAACCACTAAAAAATGATCAGTATGAATAAAGAACTGGGTATCAAATAATATTGATTCTAATATTGCTGATCACCACTGAAGTACATATTTCCAGGAGTTCAAAATGCTAAAGAATGTGTATGTTGTCCTACTAGTGGGATAGGAAGAAGTAATTAGGGAAGATAGAAATAACAGAATTAAAACAAGTTAGCACTAGAAAAGAAATTGATAGAACTTATTGCCACGTATTGATTTTTAAAATATCTTCAATGTAAATTAATTAATTATAAATATATCTTATCAAGTGAAATTAACCTATCTGCACCTGATCATATATAAGGGAGAACTGTCTAATTAGGAAAAACACTTTTCTCCAGTTATACTCTAGAAGACTAAAAAATTTAATAATGTTTTTGATAAAACTATCAGAAAATCACCTTCAGCTATAGTAACAGCATCTAGAAGAAGCTGTGCTGACATAGATTATTTCTAGCTTAGTCCCTACTCACTGGCCTCAATTACCTACAGACTGGTGTTGCTCAGGAAGTTCTGGATGGTTTAACGTGGACCAGTCACAGAGAAGGCGATCGTCTCAGTAGCTTAGGGAGAGGGAGTCAGTCAGGGTGAACCTCACACAGAAGTGTCCAATTTTATATTATTTCACAGGTACCTCTGACAGATTAACATACTGATTCCATTCACTTGGTTTACTAAACACCACGCTCTTCCCTAGGTGTTCACTTTTAGTTAGGGGAGGGCCCAAGAGGGCAGGAAGCTCATAAATAGGATTAGGGCAAAAGACAGGAAACATTCTGGGATATGACCCCTTGAAAAGGGAAATTGGAAATACCATTAGATACAATTTTTATCTTAGTTTTACTTTGGGATTACTCCCAAGATGCTTGAATCTTTCTAGTGGAGAAAAAAAAAACTCCTCCAGGACAGACTGATCCTATCTTACACAATTTCCTGTCATTCCTAACTTCTGAGCTTGGAACATTGGCTGAAATATACTTCCTTAAATATTTGTTGAATAAGTTAATGAATAGATTTTGAAATGAATAAAATTGAAAGTGACTTAACTGGACATGAATGTTTAATCATGTGCTTAATTATAAGATGTCAGGTTTGGACAGCAAACCCTGAGATGGTGAATGAAAAGATTACTCCAGACACCTTAGTAGGAGAAAGGAGAGGCCTGGGGCCTAACCCTCTAGTTGCAAAAGGCCTCAAGCCAAGGTTTGTCTACACTTTTGTTGGGGTCTTATCAATGCACTAGGTATAAATGCAAAGCCAGGAGGAAAGTGTAACTAACTCTAATGGTCAGGATAATAATATATGGGGCAGCGTATGATAAGGGCGAGGAGTCAAGGAGTTTGTGAAGTTCGTGATCACCAAAGGTACCTGTTTTTCTTCAAAATTTTAACTATTACTCCCTAGATGAGAACCTCAAGCAGTGGTAAGAATCTGGCTGCTTTCAGCCAAGAAACTTCCAAGAAAGCCCAAAGTTCGGGGCATCCTCCTTTGCTTTTCTATTAGTCCCATCCAGGGAGGCAAATACAAGTCAGATTTTATCCGTCCGGGAACTGTGAATTCCCACAATGAGAGAGTGGAGAACACAGTCCATGCTTAATTCAAGACTTTTTCCTGTATGAAAACACAGCTAGGTGAGGGGGTCTACACATCTCTTACAACTTTTCAAAAGTGCCCCCCCCAAATGTTTACAGTTCTATTTAAAAAATTCCAGGATTTTAAACTCTAGAACTAAAAGACAAAAAAATTCAGTTTCATAAACTGTCCTCCACTAGGCAAAATAGCCTAAAGAAATGAAGCCCTTAAACATGGGAGAAGTTTGGGGTGCCTGGATGGCTCAGTGGATTAAAGCCTCTGCCTTTGTCGGGTCATGATCGCGGGGTCCTGGGATTGAGCCCCACATCTGGCTCTCTGCTCAGCAGGGAGCCTGCTTCCCCCCTTTCTCTCCCTGCTGCCTCTCTGCCTACTTGTGATCTCTGTCAAATAAATAAATAAAATCTTAAAAAAAAATGGGAGAAGTTTACCTAATAAGACACAGTGGCCATTAAGGAGCAATTCTTTAAGGAGCTAGTAGAGTTGCTGGCAAAGTCAAAGTTCAGAAACCATGTAATTCTGCTGTGTTGGACAGAATTCCTCTGAGGAGTCCTGATATCCTTCAAATGGGATCTCAAAAGTCTGGAGAAGCTAGAGGAAAGTGACTGGGTATGTGCCTTCCACTCACACCTAAGCAGGCATTTCAACTAAATAGCCTCATTACAGTATCTCATCCATGCAGTGGTTCCTGGGTGCCAGGAATTGTATCAGACATTGATAATTCTCAGAACTGCCCAGTAGGATAGAGATAGTTAATACTATTTTATAGATGAAGAAATTGAAACATCAAATATTTAAGAAATTTGTTCAAGGTTATAGAATTAGTAAGGAATAAAGACAGAATTAAAAACTACATTGTCTAGCTCTAAACCCGGTTTTATTTTTTATCTGTTTCTGGTTTTGTTTCTTAATTCATCCATTTTCAAAAGGGAAAACTGAATCCATCATATCTATCATTTAACCTCTGTCAGGATAATGGAAGAAGTTGAGCAATTTTATTTTTTTAATAAACAATTTTAAAGCTGTACAATTTTTAAAAGATGGGGAAATGCAAGTATAAATAGATTTCCTAAAATTTATTAACTATAAGCATCCTGTAAGCTTCTAAAATAACAAAGGGGTTTACTCTAGCACTTCAATAACTTCATGTGTATTTTATAGTTATTTTACAAAGGGACAGTTTAGTAAAATTTTTGGCTCCTACAAATTCCAGTTTCTTCATCCAATTGTACTGCATTTCACACATCATTTTGACAGTGGTGTATTGATAGTTTTCAACGCACAAGATTAATATATTGAATTGCAAAAGGAACTTATCAACTTCAAGGAATATTTTATTGATTATGTGGGGAGTGAAGTATTGAATCAGAGTCCCTTGCTTATCATGAACTTAAATACCTCCTGTTTCCAAGACAAAGAGGGTCAGGCTTACAGAAGAATCTAATGCTAGCTATATCTCAGTTTCACTAGGTAAATTTTTTGAGTTTACACCATTTGAATTTACAAACAAATCTGCCTATCCCTCAACTGTATGACCTAGGTTTCAGAGTAAATGCATAATTTTTATACAGAAGGGATTTAGGGGACCACCACTTTGTGGGAAGAGGCCTCACAGACTTGGATTGAAGCTATGTGTGCTTGGTAGGCACCTTATGTTTACCTGGTAATAGGTTTTTATGTAGGCTAGAGTAGGTGGTGAAATTATGGCAAAAAACAAGGGGCCAAGTCACCTGATGAGTTTGTCACTAAGTGTTCTGTTCCTTCATGTGGTCTTTTTAAAAACGATTTTATTTATTCAAGAGGGAGGGAGAGAGCAGGAGGAGAAGCAGAAGGAGAGAGGCAAGCAAACTCCACGCTGAGTGCAGAGCCCCATGCAAGGCTTCATCTCATGACACTGAGATCATGACCAAAGCCTAACCGACTGAGCCACCCAGGCACCCTATGTTGTCTTTCTTGATGCTTACTCTTTCTTCCAAGTAAAGGACACTCCAGTTGGCATCTATGATAGCTTTTTTTTCTATCCCTATTTTTCTAATTTCCTTCAGGAGGACATCTTGAATCTTACAACGCAGTCTGAATCCTTTATGAAAGTCATACTCTTCCTACTGAAAATATTTATACTTTTGCTCCCCCTTCACAAATCTGAAATCAGTATCACTGCTCCAATAGTCTCACTAAGTGGGCCTCTGTCATCACTGACCTACCACCTTTACCTGCTGTATCCAGCCTGTGTCTCTTTTTGTTGGGTCCCCAAGGTCATATTTCATAAGAAAATACTTTGGAGTTGTATAAAGTACCTGAGCTAATAAGAATTCCAGACCATGAGGGCAATTTGGCACAGGAATTGACTCTGGCATCCATGCTGTTGGAGCAGACTGATTGAATAATGGACATCTGCCAGGCCAGTATTATATAAGATGAGGGCCACCAGTTGGCTGGTACGAGGGGAAGGTACTGAGCTGATGTGGACTGTAGTATCCCATAAAGCAAGCTTCCTGGGTAGTATGCAAGTGAAGGGGCAGTAGCTACTAGGGACTCTGTGTCCAAAATCAAATGCAAAAATTACACATGATTGAAACTACATTGTTTTGAAACTTAGCACAAATTTTTACATGGAAATTACATGAGTCACATGACAGCTTCTTGAAAATAGTAAGAGGTTTCATTTTCTGAGGGAAGGACATGCCATGTACCAAAAATGTAGTAGAGGGTCATCCAGATTATTAACTCATTTAATCCTCTTAAACCTTATGAAATAGTTATGCTTACCTCACAAATGCAAAAACTAAGGTTGAAGAGATGAAGTATAATTTGATAGCCTCTCTATGCCAATCTCATAAGATTGCTGCAGGGTTAGCCCAGGGACTGAAATAAATTTAGCACTTTGTAAATTTCTATTTTTTTTTCACATTAAAAATATTTTTATTGAAGGGGGCGCCTGGGTGGCTCAGTGTGTTAAAGCCTCTGCCTTCGGCTCAGGTCATGATCCCAGCCTCCTGGGATCGAGCCCTGCTTCGGGGCTCTCTGCTCAGCAGGGAGCCTGCTTCCCCACCCCCCACCACTCTGCCTGCCTCTCTGCCTACTTGTGATCTCTGTCAAATAAATAAATAAAATCTTTAAAAAATATTTTTATTAAAATATAATTAACATACAATATTATGTTAGTTTCAGGTGTGCAAATTTCTATTTTTATATTCTTTATACTATTGTTAAGTTTATATAGATAGCAAGTGGTAACACTGGAATTCAAATTCACATCTCACCTTCAAAATGGTGACTTGAAGACTGCTATATTGTTGCTAGCCCAGTCACTTCTTCATATCCTCATTTGTTTCCACACTGTTCTCTTTCAACCAGGGGTCAGTTTAATTTCAGCTTGGTCAATGTAAATAAGACCACAGTCAAGAAAATCAGATTTCTTTAAAGAATCACAAAATTTAAGAAGAGAAGCACTCAAATCATGAATTAGTATGAGGATACCACTAACGTATGACTACAGATTTTGCTTCTTTTATCAAATGTCAAATGTCTCAAAAGAAGCGTGCTTAGAATCAGCCAGGATGGATCAGAGCAGGCTTAGTAAGGAGCTTGAACTCCTGCCCAGCAGTAACAAGGAGCACTTCACCCCCTTTTCTGTGAAAGGAAGTCTGGTCCCTCACCATCCACTGGCGAAGCAGGGATTTTGTAAGCATTTTACATGGATTGCTAACAATGTGGAGACTTAACAGCATTTAGATATGAGAGTGTCCATACTGCTGAGATGTAGCTATAGTGTTAAAAAAGTAAAATCTGGATACTTTTACCACCAGATTTGGCGTGTTTTGTTTTACTTTCTTGGATTTAAAATAATTAATTAATTTATTTACATAAGTAACGGGGCTCTGGTTGATTACAAGTGGGTACCTGATAAATTCCTAAGTTATTCCTAGCACTGGAAAGCTTTTACTGAAATCATTTGAGAGAGAGAACCCCAGTTGCCTTTCTCTGAACTTCTAGGAAAGGCCAGAAGAAAAAGTAAAGCCAAGCCAAGCCTACAGCAAAAAAGATCCTCTCTTCCTGATCCCAGAAAAAAGAGTTTTTTAAAAAAGTACTGTGGTTGAAAACTAAATAAATGAGATAAGGCCAATAATTTATTTTTCAGATTTCATTACAGATTGATTTTAGCTAAAATGAAATAAAACCAACTCTGTTAGCAGAAGAGTTCAGCTGAGACCTGACGTAAACTGGCTGAAACTTTTATTATATTTGTGTCTTCTTATTTTGAATATTCTTATCATTTTTGTTTCAAGAACTTATTGTGAATCACTAGCTTAATTTTATAGCCTACTGATGGATCTGCAGTTTGGAAAACACATTATTAAAAGTGCTTCTCAAGCTTAGCTGTTGATAAGAACCAACCAGATAGGATATTTTTCTTTTTCAGGATCTGTCTTGGAGATTCTAATTCAACAGATGGCCAGGACCTGCATTTTTATATTAGCAAAAGAAATTCACATTATTTTGATGGACCTGTAGTATATTAAGCTACACTTTAAGAAACAACAGGTTAGAATTTTTTCTAAAACTTAAGATATAATCTGCCATCAAAAGTCAATGTATGTAGCAGCATTACTCATAATGGTCAAAAAGTAGAAAGAATTCAAATATCCATGAAGTGATAAATGCATAAACAAGGTGTTCATACAATAAAATACGATTCAGCGCACCTGCTACAACATGGATAAACCTTGACAATATTCTGAGTGAAAAAAGCCAGATGCAAAAGGCTAGACATGTTATGATTCCACTTATATGAAATATCAGAATAGGCAAAACTATACAGCTATAAATAGATTAGTGGTTGCCAGGGGCTAGGGAAAGAACAAAATGTGGAGTGATTGATAATGGATATGACTTATCTGGGACATGGTGAAAATAATCTGGATTAAATAATAGTGATGATATGGGTTTGCAGCAAACTTTAAATTAGGATTTTCTGGAATGCCTGGGTGGCTCAGATGGCTGAGCATCTACCTGCCTTTGGCAAGGGTCACGACCTCCAGGTGCTGGGATCGAGCCCCATGTTGGGCTCCCAGCTCAGTGGGGGAGTCTACTTGTCCCTCTCCATTTTCCTCTGCCTCTCCCCCTGCTTGTGAAATCTCTGTCTCTGTGTCTCTCTCAAATGAATAAATAAAAAATCTAAAAAAAACCACGAAACAAAACAAATTAGGATTTTTCTGAAGAGTCTCAGATCAGGAATTAAGTTTAATATGGCCCCAAAGAATACACAAGATTGTCATCTAGTAACATTGCTCACAAGGACTGGAGAATTTCCAAGGTCCTTTTGTACCATTTGGATTTTGAAATATCTGCATTATAATTTTTTTAATTGAAAAATAAAGTGGTCCTGGGGGAGAAAATAGTATGATGGCAACCCTGTGAATATACTAAAAACCACTGAATTATACACTTTCAAGTGGTGAATTTTATGTATGTGAGTTATACCTCCATTTTAAAAAAAGGAAGATAAATCACCTGAAAGACATAGAAATAAGACACTGAATGAAGTAAAATACTGAGAAAGGGCCAGATGGAACTTGGCCATAATACAGGATTGTCAAGGCCCTGGATTTAGCAGGCACTGAGCCAGTACTGAGTGGTTATACTGGATTACAGCCATATAACATATACACAGAGGAAAAAGGAAAAGGAAACTCTACTGTTTTCAGAAAACACTGCAGGAGCAGAGGCTACCTGAGCTCTACGGGTCTTATTTCTAGAATGAAATAACATCTCTGTAATCATCTCATTGATGATTTTTTCCCAAACTGTGAGCTTTTTGCCTCTTCTTTACACTCACTCTTACTAAGCATCATCCAGATGGGACGACTGCAGTAACTTCTTAACTAGCTTTCCCTCTGTTCCAGTGATTCCTTCACACTGGCTCCAAGAGCTATCTCTCTCTCTCTTTTTTTTTTTTTAAGATTTTATTTATTCATTTGAGAAAGAGAGAGAGCACAAGCATGAGCAGGGGGAGAGGCAGAGGGAATGGGAGAAGCAGACTCCTTGCTGAGCAAGGAGCACAAAGCAGGACTTGATCCCAGGACCCCAAGATCATAACCTAAGCTGAAGGCAGATGCTCAATGGACTGAGCCACCCAGGTGCCACCTCCTCCCCCCACAAGAGCTATCTTATTAGACATCCAATCAGTTACTCACTGGACATTTACTGGGCACCTGTTATGTACCAGACCCTGTGCCCGAAGCTGGGAAGAAAGTGATGAAAGACAAACTCAAGTATCTGCTTTGAAGTGTTGATGTCCTGTCAAAAAGCTTCTACAGCCCACAAAGGCTCCAGGATAAGATGCAAACTCCTTCATCAGCAGAAGACTCAGTTGTTACCTCCCATGCTCTGCCCTTCTGTCTTTTGATCCAAGCAGGACTTCATCAAGTCCCAGGCATACCACCAAGCCTTCATGACCTCCTGTTTTGGGACCTGTTTTCTTTCCCCCAGACATTCTCCCTTCCCCACCCATTGTTCGATTGAGAAACTCCTTATCATGCCAACAAAACCTGACTTCCTCAGTTAGGCCTTCCCTTTAATCCCACAGTCAGTTACTCTGCCGTCTGTGTCCCTACCACATTCTTTTCTTATTTCCATAGAACTTCCTACTCCAGGAGACGGTAAATTCTTTGAGGATAGGAATGTTCTACTTGACATTCAGTAAACTACTTGGCATCCAGTAGATACTCAATATTTATTTATTGAAACAATAAAGTAATTAGTTAAACAAGCAACTTAACCCTTAGTGTCATTTCCTGCAGTAGTAAAAAAATTCTTTCTGAAGATTTAACTTACCGGATATAAAATGGGGATTATGCTCTGGAGGGTCATCAGGTTTTGGATCTGCTGAACTTAAATGGCAGTGTAGTCAGGAGGAGCATCAGGTATTGGATCCAAGGACTTTGTTTTATTTTCAATGTCATCCACAGGTCGATCGGTACTTGTGGGGACGAGCCTTGGAGGAAATGGAGGCACGGAACTGAGAAATGGAATGATTTATTACTGAAGATATTAATTTTTTCCTTATTAGTTTGCTGCAACATCAGTGTATGTAATCATTATGAAATACACTACTGTATTTCTTATGACACCCATAATACACGCATATATTAGACATTAATTCATGCATATGATAAATTGTTAAGCTGAACAAAGAGTAAAAAACTAAAGCTGACTAATTACACTGTGCTTGGGATTAAAGCAATGAGCTCCCAGGCTGGTGGTTCAGTGGACCTGATACTGACTCTTACTTACATAGATAAATTCCTTTCAAGATAGTAGAAATTCTTTGTCCCATGATGTAAGAAACCGGCATATATGGAGTGAATCTGATCCCCCCCCCCACTTTTTTGAAAAGTGGTTGTGTCAAAGTAAATTCAAAACAAAACAACACAAATACTTAATGGTTTAAAAAGCAGTGTGCCACACATAAATCACTTAGAGGTGGTTTAGTGTGCTTCCCAGTGACTCCTATGTCGACTTATTCTTCCTAAAACAACCTAGGTCACTACAATTACTGAAAGGAAGGTCATGTTTCATATTATACCCTGCCCCTTCACTGAGATTGGAAACATTTTCCCTGACCTCACTTTGAGGAACAGTTCAGTGCTCCTGAAAAAACTGGTTGCTTTTATCTCATAGAAAACACAAGTCCCTTAAATATGATATTTCTCTCCTTGAATCAGTTGCAGGAAAACTCAGGACCCACTTTTCAGACCTCCTCTATCAAGGAAAGCTTTTCATGCTATCACCTCTTTTGTTAGACTTATTTTCCTACTCCTACCTTTCTTTACTTCATTTTTCTCATGTATTTTAAGTATCTTTGTCTAGATGCAACCAACATAAGTCTCCTTTAGTCCTTTCTATGCCAAATGTTAAACAATAACAAAAACAATTTCCAAGTGAAATAAACTCAAACTATTATTAAGGAAAACAGTCATATAATTCATATTTAAAATGAAGCATAATAAAATTTGTTCACAAAAGACTGCTAACTTTTTTGAAGAATTCTAATGAATACTAAAAAATGAAATGTTTTAATGCTCTAATATACTTATACATATTTATATATGTAATATATATTATTAATAGTGATATATGTAATAAGTTTTATGATTTTTTGTCTCCAGTTACATTTCATTCATATTTTTATTAATTCAACAAACACTTACCGAGCATGTTTTATATATCAGGCACTAACATGGATGTTGAAAATATAGTAATAAACCAGAAAACCAGGTGCCCATCATGCTGGAGATTTTATTTTAGAGGCATGAGATTAAAAGCACATTAACAAATATTTAAGATTAAATCTACATTCTACAGTTATAAAGAAAACAAAGTAAAAAGTTGAGGAAAGGCATGGATGGGTTCCCAGTAGGTTCAGGGAAAGCCTCTCTCGGGCATAAACTTTGAGCTGTTTGAACCAGGAGAGGAGGCACTATACTACAGATATAGAAAGGGAGTTCTAGGAAAACAGGCAATACGTGCAAAGGCCCTGAGATGACACTGAGCTTGGGTGAGGAAGGGTGAGGAATAGGTCAGATGTGACTGGGACCCAAGGACCGAAGAGAAGAGAATGAAGACATGGAGACAAGTTGATCATACTTGAAGACCAAGGCAAAATGTTTGGGATTTGCTGTAATTGCAGCTGGGCAGTCTTCGGAGAACTTGAATCAGTGGGGAGATGAGAGCTGATTTATACTTTCTCTTGAGGGGGCACAAGTGGAAGTACACAGTGAGGATGAGATGGCAGCCATAATCCCGGTGAGACCGAAGCTGGCTTAGACGGGGGAGGTCACCCTGGAGAGGTCTGGGTGTGGTCAGGAGCAGAAGCTACAGGAGCTGCCGATGGACCAAGGAAAAGAGAGGAGTCAAGGATGAGGGTCAGGTTTTCCGGCCAGTGTACTGGAGTTGATAATTGCTAGAGAGGAAGATGGTGGAGAAATGGTAGGGACTGGGGAGGGTGTGAATCAAAACTCAAAATAGGCATGTTTTGTTCAAGAAGAGAACAAAAGAAGACAAATAATAAACAGAAAATGTATTGTTTGTGTTTGTGTGTATTTATTAATTTTCTATTATAAAAGATGTCTTTTCATCTTAAAAACATAAACTTTCCTGGCTGGGAAAGACTACCCCTCAGGGCTAGCCAATTCTTAGGAATAGCAAAGAGCTCTGACAGGAGCATGCCTTTGATATGCAAACTAACTGCTCCAGAGCCCTACCTCTTCCTTTGTTTGGGCTCTATACCCCAGGAGATAATTTCCCTTGCCTTAATCTTCTCCTGGCCAGGTACCAGGTAACTAGGAGCTATTCCTATGGCCTAGAAGCACGCCAAAATTATTCAAACCAGCCAATCCTCAGTGGTTTGCCCTGCCCTGCCTTCGTCCCTCCACCATGCCCCCCCCAAACCTCAATAAAGTCCATGATCTAAGAACTCTTTTAACTTCTGCTTCTTCCTGATCAAAATGTGGTATTCCTCCAGTGGCCCAGTGTTGTGTGCCATGCCTCTCATTTCTAGGGGAACGGTATCATTGCTTTTCTTTCAAAGGAATTAACCTTTCTATGTTGTCAGTCATCTTTATAAATTAAATTAATAATAAATTAAGACTGGCATCAACCTTTTGCTGTTGGAGGGTCCTGCCTTGTTGTTGATCGCTGAAAACTGATTAGGGTGCCTGTTGCTGAAGGTTGGAGTGGCTGTGGCAATTCTTAAGATAATGAAGTTTGACCTGTCAATTGACCCTTCCTTTCACAAATGATTTCTCTATATCATATGATGCTGTTTGGTAGCATTTTACACACAGTAGAATTTCTTTCAAAATTATAGTCAATTCTCTCAAATCCTGCCACTGCTTTATCAAATAAGTTTTATATATATATATATATATTTTTTTTTTTTTTAATTTCATTTATTTTTAATAATCTCTACCCCCAATGTGGGGCTTCAACTTATGATCCTGAGATCAAGAGTTACATGTTCTACCAACTGAGCCAGTCAGGTACCCCATGTGATATTTTAAATCCTTTGTCATTTCAGCAGTCTTCATAGTATCTTCACCAGGAGGAGATTCTATCTTAAGGAACAAGTTTCTTTGCTTATCCGTAAGAAGTAACTCCTCACCTGTTAAAATTTTATCATGAGATTGCAGCAATTCACATATAATAATAAAAAAGTTAAATATTATAAGAATTACCAAAATATGGCACAGAGACATAAAGTGAGCAAATACTGAAAAATGGCAAAAGTAGACTTGTTCAACATAGGACTGCCAAAAATCTTCAATGTGTCCAAAAAAAAAAAAAAAAGCAGTATCTGCAAAGCACAATAAAATGAAGTATGTTTATATATGATCCTGTTCTTCAAAAAAAAATTTAAGACCAAAGCACAAAACATATTTATATGTGAACATTATGAGAATAACTCAGGGTAAGAAACTATAAGTTGAGATGAAATTTTTAAGTGGGTTATGGATTTAATTGATACAAGTAGGCAGGGAAAAACTGACGTTATCAATTAAAAAAAGGAATTGTAGTATTTCCAGATTTCTGAGGGTGATGACAAATAATGAGGACAGTTTCAACGAAGACTATAATTTAGTGAATGGATATCAAGGGTCAGGTAAAGGGCAAAAATTTGCATATTATAACTAATTATAATAGCATGTGTCTAAGATACAAACTATTATCCCAACTTTAAAGATGAGAAAACAGGCTTAGAGAAATAAAGCAACTTAACTATATGCTTATTAAATGATCAAGCCCATGAAAGTCATTTACTTCTAAACCCAAAGCCCATGTTCTTTCCACTAGGCCATCCTGTTGATCAGAATCTAGAGTGTGGTCATTTGTGTTGCTCATGTGCAGTAGAAAGTCACTCATGCAGGGTAGGTGAAGGGAGCATTAGAAGAGAATGTGAGTGATCATTATGAATATTGAGCTGACCCAAGAATATTGTCATAAGATAAGCCTGTATACAGATTCCCACCCCAAATGTTTGTCTACTAAGTATGGGGCAAAGAGACCAACAACAGTTCTAGTCTCGGATAATCTCCACGATGTCCCTTAAGCCTGAGTTACTAGTACAATGTCTCAAGAGGTATAAAAATATTCTAGAACCCAACAAAAAACTGCTGTGTGCAACTGTTGGCCAAAGTTCAGGAAATTGGTCCTACTCTCCAAGGATAAGAATCCCTGGTATTTAGAAAAACACTGATACTTTTCTAGAACCTTCAATCCCAGGCAACCATAGGTACATACTTTTGAGCGACTCTTGTACATGTACACAGAGGACATACACAAGAATGTTCTTGACACCACTGTTCATCTGAAGAGAAACTAAAAACATTTTTTTTCCATCAGTGGTAGATGAAATAAATCTTGGTATAATCATAAAACAGTATACTGTAGTGGAAACAAATCAGAACCATATCCAACATCAGAGATGAATCTCAAAAATACAATATTGGGCAAAAAAAGTAAGTCACTGGGGGCACCTGGGTAGCTCAGTTGGTTGAGCATCTGACTCTTGGTTTCAGCTCACGTCATGATCTCATGGATCCTGAGGTCGAGCCCCATGTTGGGCTCCTCACTCAGCAGTGACTCTTCTGCTTGAAAATTCTCTCCCTCTCGCCTTCCCCTCCCACTTATGCTTGCACGCTTTCTCTAAAATAAATACGTAAATTTTAAAAAAGAGTCATTGAAGAATATGGTATGATTTTATTTTTATGTTCAAAGGCAGGAAAACTAAATACTTTCTTTCAGATATATACATGAAAATAAACCTCTAAAGAAAAACTAGGGAATTAATAACACAATATCTAGTCAGTGGTTACATGTGGAGGAGTGATGAGGAAAAAGGGACTCTAATTTCCTGCTAACATTCTAATGACTAAGGACAGGGAAGATAGATTTTTATTCTTTAAATGGTATCTGTATGTTTAAACTCATGTTTTTGGATGTATGACATTACTTTACATTGAACAAGACCTTTTGACAGCTACATGAGAGAACTGTTTTACTGACTAAAGGTTTGTTGTTACTTTCTAGATTAAGTCTCGGAATTTCAAACTGTTAAGAACACATATTGAAATTTATTAGAACAATTTATTAGGGCCTATTTCTATCTATCTATCCATCCGTACATCCAGTAACTTGCCATTATTTTAATGACTGGTGAATCTAGATAAAAATACATAACTGAAATTTTCTCAAAATAAATATTAAGAAAAAATGCAGAATTTTGGACTCTCTTAGGTAGCATCTCTAGGGAAAAGCCCAGAAATGTGTGTTTTTAATAAGAGACCCATGTGAGTCTTATAATCAGGCATGTTTGAGAGTGATAAAGAAAATTAGTTCTCATGAATTAACAGTTCTCAATTATATCAGTCAGAAATTAGAATTTAAATCTGATTCAAATGAAAAATCAATCTATATAGATGTTTTAAAAAGCAGTTAGTATCAATGAATTTAATAAAGTGAAATACACCTGCACACTGCCTCATATGCTGCAAATGTTCTTAGTTTGTTTAACTTCCCTCTCCTTTGAGATGCTAATTTTTTCCCTACCACCTAGTATTCTCCATTCTTTCTTTACACTATTATTTTCCTTTACAATCTAGGAGTTTGCATATTTCTCTAATTATAACAACATGTCTCTGCTTAGTTAGCATGTATTATGAGGCAGAATAATTTCCAGCTGGTATAAGCATGGATATTTTTAAACATAATTGTTCCTTAACATTCAGTGGACTATTTTCTGATTTCCCTATTATTTAGCAAGCATAAAAAGTGCCAGAGGTTGAAAAGAGGTGGAGGAGCTAAGATGGTGGAGTAGCAGAAGGACCTGAGGCCTGCCTCATCAATCAAGCACAGCTAGATAAATAACAAATCACTTTGAATACCCAAGAAATCAATATGAGGACTAACAGAACAAACTGCGCAACTAGAGGGAGAGAAGAGGCCACACTGTGGAAGGTAGGAGGTGCAGAGACATGGTCTGGCGGAAAGAAAAGACTGTGTGTGCAGTGGGAGGGGAGGGAGCCTTGATCAGAGAGAGAGAGAGACAGAGAGAGAAGTGCACAGGGAATCCTGAAGCCAGTGACTGGGAAACTGAGAGGGGCTGACTTTTACGAGTATTTGCAACCAGCAGGGTTCAAAGACTGCTGGTATGCTGAATAGAGGTCTGCTGGTATGGATCCCCGAGGGCACTATAGTGCTCCTATGGAGAAGGAAGGCAGATAGCCTATAGGCAAATAACCCCTGGGAATGCACTGGGAGAGACAAGATGGTCCTCCTTCTTGGAGGGCATCTGGGAGAGGTGGTATTGCCTCTCCTGGAACAAAAGAGCTGCCAGGCACCATATCCATCTCCCACACCTCAGCATAGACACAGAGAACCTTGCCGAGGGTGGCTAATGTGGACACCTGCTCTTTGCTGTGCTTTACTCCAAACTCCATGCCCCTCTGCTTTGGTGTGATTGCCTTTCTGGGCCACCATGCATCAGTCCCAACATGGGGAGACCCTCTCCCAGAGAACCAACACAGGTCCCCAAAATTTGGAGTTTCAAAACTCAGCCAGCCTGCTTGGGATAGAACACAGGTGCACTACACTGTTGGGTGGGTACACAGCCCAGACACTGACATGGTGAATGTAGTGATCTGAGAGTCCCCTGGACATATGAGGGGGAGACTGTTCACTTTTCTGGGAGGGCTTGCCAGACAGTAGCAGGTGGGAACCCTCCTCTCCAGTCTCCAGGGACTAGGGAGCACCAAACATCTTAGTAAAGAATGAATGGATCACCCAGGATATTAAAGAAGAAATAAAAAGCACCAAACATCCTAGTAAAGAGTGAATGGATCACCCAGGAAATTAAAGAAGAAAAAAAAAATACATGGAAGTAAATGAAAATGAAAACATGGCAGTCCAAAACCTTTGAGATGCAGCAAAAGCAGTCAAAAGAGGGAAGTATATAGCAATACAGGCCTATCTTAAAAAGCAACAAAAATTTCAAATATGCAACCTAACCTTACACCTAAAGGAGCTAGAAAAAGAATAACAAATGAAGCCTAAAGCCAGCAGAAGGGAAATGATAAACATTAGGGCAGAAATAAATTATATGGAGAGGAGTCAAGATGACGGAGAAGTAGCAGGCCGAGACTACATCAGGTAGCAAGAGATCAGCAAGATAGCTTATCAAACCATTGCAAACACCTACAAATCCAATGGGAGATTGAAGAGAAGAAGAACAGCAATTCTAGAAACAGAAAATCGACCACTTTCTGAAAGGTAGGACTGGCAGAAAAGTGAATCTAAAGCGACGGGAAGATAGACTGCGGGGGAGGGGCTGGCTCCTGGCAAGTGGCGGCGCAACAGAGCACTAAGTAAGGATTTTTAAAAGTCTGCTCCACTGAGGGACATCACTCCAGAGACTAAACTGGGGTGAAACCCATGCGGGGTCAACGTGGCCCCAGGTCCGGCAGGGTCACAGAAGGATCGGGGGGGTCTGAGTGTCGCAGAGCTCGCAGGTATTAGAGCAGGAAAGCCGGCTACAGAGACAGAGCCGAGGAGTGAGCTCTCAGCTCAGGGCTACCTTGAACCGGTCACAGGCTGGGTGAGCTTGGAGCGTGGCCAGAGGGCAGGGAGATGGGAGTGATTGGGGCTTTTCTCTGAGGGCACACTGAGGAGTGGGGCCCCGAGCTCTCGGCTCTTCCAGGCCAGAGATTGGGAGGTCGCCATTTTCATTCCCGTCCTCCGGAATTCTACGGAAAGCGTTCTTTCTACAAAAGCTCCTGAAAGCGAAACCGAGCGTATTATTTAGCCCAGCCCCTGGTGAGGGCAGTGCAATTCCACCTTGGTCAAAGACACTTGAGAATCACTACAACAGGACCCTCCCCCAGAAGATCAACAAGAAATCCAGCCAAGACCAAGTTCACTTACCAAGGCGAGCAGTGGAATTCCAGAGGAGGAGAAAGCAAAGCATGGAATTCATGGCTTTCTCCCCATGATTCTTTAGTCTTGCAGTTAATTTAATTTTTTCTTTAATTTTATTTTTTTTCTTTTGCTAATTTTTTTTAACTTTTACCTTTTTCTTTTTTAATGTTTTTTCTTAACTAGTTTATCTTAACAATATCTTTCCAAAAAAATAATATTTTTTGAACCTAAATTGTTATAGTCATATTTTATCCTTCACTGTGTAACTTTATTTTTTGTATACACATAGGGATTTTTTCTTCTAAAGAATTGGGGGTACAACTTCCTCTAGTAGATCAAAATATACCTAAATCTAGCTCCGGGCTTGTTCTAGTCTCCAGCCTGAGCAAATTCTCTCCACTTTCTTTTTCTTTATTCTCCCAACCAACTTACTTTATCAACTCCTTTTTTTAGAAATTTAAAAAAAAAATTTTTTTTTCATCTTTATAGGCATATTCCATCCCTTCATTATGTTTACCCTTATATACGTTTTTCATTCTTTAAAATTTTGGGAGGTAGTTCCTTCTAAAAGACCAAAATACCCCAAAATTAAGTGGGTGACCCTGTTCTAGTCACCAGTCTAATATATATATATATTTTTTTCTTTTTTATACTTTTTCTTTATTTGATTTCCTTTTTAAATTTTTTTTTTTCTGAACTTCTTTTTATCCCCATTTTCCCCCTCACGATTTGGGGTCTCTTCTGATTTGGTTAAAGCGCATTTTCCTGGGGCCTTTGCCACCCTTTTAGTACTTTATTTGCTCCTTCATATACTCTTATCTGGAGAAAATGACAAGGTGGAAAAACTCAGCACGAAAAAAAGAACAAGAGGCAGTACTGAAGGCTAGGGACCTAATCAGTACAGACATTGGTAATATGTCAGATCTAGAGATCAGAATGACGATTCTCAAGGTTCTAGATGGGCTCGAAAAAGGCATGGAAGATATTAGGGAAACCCTCCCTGGAGAGATAAATGCCCTTTCTGGAGAAATAAAATAACTAAAATCTAACCAAGTTGAAATAAAAAAAGCTATCAATGAGGTGCAATCAAAAATGGAGGCTCATACTGCTAGGATAAATGAGGAAGAAGAAAGAATTAGTGATATAGAAGACCAAATGACAGAGAATAAAGAAGCTGAGCAAAAGAGGGACAAACAGCTACTGGACCACGAGGGGAGAATTCGAGAGATAAGTGACACCATAAGACGAAACAACATTAGAATAATTGGGATTCCAGAAGAAGAAGAAAGAGAGAGGGGAGCACAAGGTATATTGGAGAGAATTATTGTAGAGAATTTCCCTAATATGGCAAAGGGAACAAACATCAAAATTCAGGAGGTGCAGAGAACCCCCCTCAAAAACAACAAGAATAGGTCCACACCCCATCACCTAATAGTAAAATTTACAAGTCTTAGTGACAAAGAGAAAATCCTGAAAGCAGCCCGGGAAAAGAAGCTGTAACATACAATGGTAAAAATATTAGATTGGCAGCAGACTTATCCACAGAGACCTGGCAGGCCAGAAAGAACTGGCATGATATATTCAGAGCACTGAACAAGAAAAACATGCAGCCGAGAATACTATATCCAGCTAGGCTATCACTGAAAATAGAAGGAGAGATAAAAAAGCTTCCAGGACAAATAAAAACTGAAAGAATTTGCAAACACCGAGCCAACTCTACAGGAAATATTGAAAGGGGTCCTCTAAGCAAAGAGAGAGCCTAAAAGTAGTAGATCAGAAAGGAACAGAAACAATATACAGTAATAGTCACCTTACAGGCAATACAATGGCACTAAATTCATATCTCTCAATAGTTACCCTGAATGTTAATGGGTTAAATGCCCCAATCAAAAGACACAGGGTATCAGAATGGAAAAAAAAAAAAAACACAACAAAACCCATCAATATGTTGCCTACAAGAAACTAATTTTAGACCCAAAGACACCTCCAGATTTAAAGTGAGGGGGCGGAAAACAATTTACCATGCTAATGGACATCAGAAGAAAGCTGGGGTGGCAATCCTTATATCAGATCAATTAGATTTTAAGTCAAAGACTATAATAAGAGATGAGGAAGGACACTATATCATACTCAAAGGGTCTGTCCAACAAGAAGATCTAACAATTTTAAATATCTATGCCCCTAACGTAGGAGCAGCCAACTATATAAACCAATTAATAACAAAATCAAAGAAACACATCAACAATAATACAATCATAGTAGGAGACTTTAACACTCCCCTTACTGATATGGACAGATCATCCAAGCAAAAGATCAACAAGGAAATAAAGGCCTTAAATGACACACTGGACCAGATGGACATCACAGATATATTCAGAACATTTCATCCCAAAGCAACAGAATACACATTCTTCTCTAGTGCACATGGAATATTCTCCAGAATAGATCACATCCTGGGTCATAAATCGGGTCTCAACCAGTATCAAAAGACTGGGATCATTCCCTGCCTATTTTCAGACCACAATGCTCTGAAGCTAGAACTCAATCACAAGAGGAAATTTGGAAAGAACCCAAATACATGGAGACTAAACAGCATCCTTCTACAGAATGAGTGGGTCAACCAGGAAATTAAAGAAGAATTGAAAAAATTCATGGAAACAAATGATAATGAAAACACAACGGTTCAAAATCTGTGGGACACAGCAAAGGCAGTCGTGAGAGGAAAATATATAGCAGTACAAGCCTTTCTCAAGAAACAGGAAAGGTCTCAAATACACAACTTAACCCTATACCTAAAGGAGCTGGAGAAAGAACAAGAAAGAAAGCCTAAACCCAGCAGGAGAAGAGAAATCATAAAGATCAGAGCAGAAATCAATGAAGTAGAAACCAAAAAAAACAATAGAACAAATCAATGAAACAAGGAGCTGGTTCTTTGAAAGAATTAATAAGATTGATAAACCCCTGGCCAGACTTATCAAAAAGAAAAGAGAAAGGATCCAAATAAATAAAATCATGAATGAAAGAGGAGAAATCACAATCAACACCAAAGAAATACAAATAATTATAAGAACATACTATGAGCAACTCTATGCCAACAAATTTGACAATCTGGGAGAAATGGATGCATTCCTAGAGACATATAAACTACCACAACTGAACCAGGAAGAAATGGAATACCTGAACAGACCCATAACCAGTAAGGAGATTGAAACAGTCATCAAAAATCTCCAGACAAACAAAAGCCCAGGGCGAGACGGCTTCCCAGGGGAATTCTACCAAACATTTAAAGAAGAATTAATTCCTATTCTCCTGAAACTGTTCCAAAAAGTAGAAATGGAAGGAAAACTTCCAAACTCATTTTATGAGGCCAGCATCACCTTGATCCCAAAACCAGACAAGGATCCCATCAAAAAAGAGAATTACAGATCAATATCCTTGATGAACACAGATGCGAAAATTCTCACCAAAATTCTAGCCAATAGGATTCAACAATACATTAAAAGGATTATTCACCATGACCAAGTGGGTCAAAACTCTTCAAAGTGTAGGGATAGAGGGCACATACCTCAATATTATCAAAGCCATCTATGAAAAGCCCACCGCAAATATCATTCTCAATGGAGAAAAACTGAAAGCTTTTCCGCTAAGGTCAGGAACACAGCAGGGATGTCCATTATCACCACTGCTATTCAACATAGTACTAGAAGTCCTAGCCTCAGCAATCAGACAACAAAAAGAAATTAAAGGCATCCAAATCGGCAAAGAAGAAGTCAAACTCTCTCTCTTTACAGATGATATGATACTATATGTGGAAAACCCAAAAGACTCCACTCCAAAACTGCTAGAACTTGTACAGGAATTTAGCAAAGTGTCAGTATATAAAATCAATGCACAGAAATCAGTTGCATTTCTCTACTCCAACAACAACACAGAAGAAAGAGAAATTTAGGAGTTAATCCCATTTACAATTGCACCCAAAACTATAAGATACCTAGGAATAAACCTAACCAAAGAGGCTAAAAATCTATACTCAGAAAACTATAAAGTACTCATGAAAGAAATTGAGGAAGTCACAAAGAAATGGAAAAATGTTCCATGCTCCTGGATTGGAAGAACAAATATTGTGAAAATGCCTATGCAACCTAAAGCAATCTACACATTTAATGGAATCCCTATCAAAATCCCACTCATTTTTTTCAAAGAAATGGAACAAATAATCCTAAAATTTATATGGAACCAGAAAAGACCTTGAATAGCCAAAGGAATATTGAAAAAGAAAGCCAAAGTTGGTGGCATCACAATTCCGGACTTCAAGCTCTATTACAAAGCTGTCATCATCAGGACAGTATGGTACTGGCACAAAAACAGACCCATAGATCAATGGAACAGAATAGAAAGCCCAGAAATAGACCCTCAACTCTATGGTCAACTAATCTTTGACAAAGCAGGAAAGAATGTCCAAGGGAAAAAAGACAGCCTCTTCAATAAACGGTGTTGGGAAAATTGGACAGTTACTTGCAGAAAAATGAATTTGGACCATTTCCTTACACCACACATGAAAATAGACTCAAAATGGATGAAGGACCTCAATGTGAGAAAGGAATCCATCAAAATCCTTGAGGAGAACACAGGCAGCAACCTCTTCGACCTCAGCCGCAGCAAGGTCTTCCTAGGAACATCACCAAAGGCAAGGGAAGCAAGGGCAAAA
>PISX010006868.1:74219-93771 GCA_004024625.1 Mellivora capensis
CCCAAAGAACAAATAATCCAATCAAGAAATGGGCAGAGGACATGAACAGACATTTCTGCAAAGAAGACATCCAGATGGCCAACAGACACATGAAAAAGTGCTCCACATCACTCGGCATCAGGGAAATACAAATTAAAACCACAATGAGATATCACCTCACACCAGTCAGAATGGCTAAAATTAACAAGTTAGGAAATGATAGATGCTGGCGAGGATGCGGAGAAAGGGGAACCCTCCTACACTGTTGGTGGGAATGCAAGCTGGTGCAAGCGCTCTAGAAAACAGCATGGAGATTCCTCAGAAAGTTCAAAATAGAACTACCCTATGACCGAGCAATTGCACTACTGGGTATTTACTCTAAACATACAAACGTAGCAATCCGAAGGGGCACATGCACCCGAATGTTTATAGCAGCAATGTCTACAATAGCCAAAGTATGGAAAGAACCTAGATGTCCATCAACAGATGAATGGATAAAGAAGATGTGGTATATATACACAATGGAATACTATGGAGCCATCAAAAGAAATGAAATCTTGTCATTTGCAACGATGTGGATGGAACTAGAGGGTGTCATGCTTAGTGAAATAAGTCAATCGGAGAACGACAACTATCATATGATCTCCCTGATATGAGAAAGTGGAGATGCAACATGGAGGGTTGGGGGGTAGGAAAAGAAGAAAAGAAACAAGATGGGATCGGGAGGGAGACAAACCATAAGTGACTCTTAATCTCACAAAACAAACTGAGGGTTGCTGGGGGGAGGGGGATCGGGGGTGGGTAATGGACATTGGGGAGGGTATGTGCTATGGTTAGTGCTGTGAAGTGTGTAAACCTGGCAATTCACAGACATGTACCCATGGGTATAAAAATACATTGTATGTTTATAAAAAATTAAAAAATTAAGAAAAAAAGAAATAAATTATATAAAAACAAACAAACAACCCAGTAGAACAGATCAATGAAACCAGGAGCTAGTTCTTTGAAAAAATTAATAAAATTGATAAGCCCTTAGCCAGACTTATCCAAAAGAAAAGAGAAATGATCCAAATAAATAAAATCATGATGAAGGGGAGATCACAACTAACACCACAGAAATACAAACAATTATAAGAGAATATTATGAAAAACTACATGCCAACAATCAGGAAGATGGTTTCACAATGATCTAGGCAAAATGAAAGAAATGGATAAATTCCTAGAAACATATAAAACTATCAAAATTGAAATAAGAAATAGAACACTTGAGCAGACCAATAACCATCAAAGAAAATGAATCAGTAATCAAAACTGTCCCAATAAACAAAAGTCCAGGGTCAGATGGTTTCTCAGCAGAATTCTACCAGTTAAAGATTAGTTAATATCTATTCTTCTGAAACAGTTCCAAAAAATAGAAATGGAAGGAGAGCTTCTAAATTCACTCCATGAGGTCAGCATTACCTTGATTCCAAAACCAAACAACCCTTCCCCTCCCCAAAAAAGAGAATTATGGACCAATACCCCTGATGAACATGGATGCAAAAATTCTCAACAAAATACTATCAAATAAATCCATTAGTACATTAAAAGAATCATTCACCATGATCAAGTAGGATTTATTCCTGGGTTGCAAGGATGGTTCAATATTCATAAATCAATCAACAGCAATCACATTAATAAAAGAAAGGATAAGAACCATATGATCCTCTTAATAGATGCAGAAAAAACACTTGACAAAATACAGCATCAGTTTGTTAAAACCAACAAAGCAGGTATACAGGGAACAACCCTCAACAAAGTAGGTATAGATGGAACATACCTCAACATCACAAAGGCCAGATATGAAAGACCAACAGCTAATATCATCCTCAATGGGGAAAAATTGAGAGCTTGTCCTCTGTGGTCAGGAACAAAACAGGTAAGTCCACACTCACCACTGTTATTTAACATAGTATGGGAAGTCCTCGCCTCAGCAATCAAACAACAAAAAGAAATAAAAGGCATCCGAATCAGCAAGGAAGAACTCAAACTTCCACTCTTCACGGATGACATGATATTCTATGTAGAAAACCCAAAAGACTCTAACAAAAAATTGCTAGAGCCGACCCACAAAATCAGTAAAGTCACAGGATACAAAATCAACATAAAGAAATTTCTTACATTTCTAAACAACAATAATGAAGCAGTAGAAATAAAAATCAAGGAATCAATCTCATTTACAATTGCACCAAAAACCATAAGATACCTAGGAATATACCTAACCACACAGGTAAAAAAGCTGCACTCTGAAAACTAAAGAATACTTATGAAAGCAATTGAAGATGACAAAGAAATGGAAAAACATCCCATGCTCATAGATTGGAATAATAAATATTGTTTAAATGTCTATAATACCCAAAACAATCTACACACTTAATGTAATTCCTATTAAAATACCAACAGTATTTTTCACAGAGCTGGAACATAAAATCCTAAAATTTGTATGGAGCCAGAGAAGACTCTGTATAGCCAAAGCAGTCTTGAAAAAGAAAAGCAAAGCTGGAGACATCACAATTCCAGACTTCAAATTATATTACAAAGCTGTACGGATCAAGACAGTTTGGTACTGGAGCAAAAACAGACACATAGACCAATGGAACAGAATAGAGAACCCAGAAATGAACCCTCAACTCTATGGTCAACTAATCTCCAACAAAGCAGGAAAGAATATCCAATGGGAAAAAGAATGCCTCTTCAAAAAACGATGTTGGGAAAAGAGGACAGCCACATGCAGAAGAATGAAACTGACTGATGCAGAATGAAACAGCCACATGCAGAAGAATGAAACCGACACCCACTTCTTTACACCATACACAAAAATAAATTCAAAATGGATGAAAGACCCAAGTGTGAGTTAGGAAAACATCAAGAGGCAGTAACCTCTTCCATATCGGCTGCAGCAACTTCTTACTAGACACATCTCCTAAAGCAAGGAAAATAAAAGCAAAAATGAACTACCAGGACTTCACCAAGATAAAAAGCTTCTGCACAGCAAAGGAAGCAATAAACGAAACTAAAAGGCAACCTTTGGAATGGGAGAAGACATTTGCAAATGACATAGCTTAGTATTCAAAATTTATAAAGAACTTACCAAACTCAGCACCCAAAACCAATAATCCAGTTAAGAAATGGCAGAAGACATAAATAGACATTTTCCCAAAAAAGACATCCAGATGGCTGACAGACATGAAAAGATGTCCAACATCACTGGTCATCAGGGAAATACAAACCAAAACTACAATGAGGTATCACCTCACACCCATAAGAATGACTAAAATTAACACAGGAAACAAAAGATGTTGGTGAGGATGCAGAGAAAGGGGAACACTCTTATGCTATTGGTGGGAATGCAAACTGGTACAACCACTCCGAAAAACAGTATGAAGGTTCCTCAGAAAGTTAAAAATAGAACATCCTATGATCCAGCAATTGCACTACTAAGTATTTACCCTAAGAATACAAAAATACTGATTTGAATGGATACGTGCACCCTGATGGTTACAGCATCATTATCAACAATAGCCAAATAATGGAAAAAGCCCAAAAGTCCATTGACTGATGAATGGATAAAGAAAATGGTGGTGGTGGTGGTGGTGTGTGTGTGTGTGGGGGGGGTGTAGAATATTACTCAGCCATAAAAATGAACTCTTGCCATTTGCAATGACATGGATAGACCTAGAGAGTATTATGCTAAGTGAAATAAGTCAGAGAAAGACAAATATCATAAAATTTCACTCATATGTGGAATTTAAGAAATAAAACAGATGAACATGGGGGGAAAAAGAGAGAGGCAAACCATAAAACAGACTCATAGAGAACAAACTGAGGGTTGCAGGAAGAGAGGTAGGCGGGGGAAAGGGCTAAATGGGTGATGGGTATTAATGAGGGCACTTGTGATGAGCACTGGGGTTATATGTAAGTTATAAATCACTAAATTCTACTCCTGAAACTAATGTTACACTACATTAATCTTTAATAAAAAGTGCCATAGGTTGAAAAGAGACTGGATTGGGCTTTATGTGAGATGGAATTCAGATTAGAAAACTAAACTAAGCTCTATTTCATAATGTGTTAGCTTTATATGGTCCCCAAAACTCTTCATTGCAGAGGTCTTTTGCATTTTTAGGGCTTAAACTGGGTACAGGTGAATCTAAGCCAACTGGCACCTAATAAAGAGGGAAAGGAGACATGGGCTGGAGAGGATGAGGTTGGTGAAGCTGTGGTCCGCTGCTTTGCAAGGCAGCCCCGACACCGTAAAGTGCATTCCACAGCAAGACAGCATTTACACGGGACACCCCTGGCTGCTTCCAACCTTGCAGCTGTGTTGTATCTTGCTCTTCAATTCTACTCTTGTAAACAGTGAAAACAGTGACGTGCTAGCAAAGCTCAGTGAAACCAGACTCTAGAGCCACACCATGGGCATCTAAAACATCAATTACAAAACCAGAAGAGTGTTCAGATCTTTGCAGCTCTGTATGTACTAGACAGTATCCTATCCTCTAGGCAGAGAAGCCACTGGACATGTGGAACCTTGCAGTTCTCGAGGTATAAGGCTTGGAAACCTGCACATGCAATCTAAAACCCTGTCTCCAGGGCTTTCAGCTGTGAGAGGAGAGAAAAGAAAGCAGAGGGTCACTGTCTGGACAATTCCTTCTGATTCTTATCAGGGACAGGAGAAATCATTTCATCAAATCTTTTGCAGCTATTAAATCCCTCATCTTGGGATGCCTGGGTGGCTCAGTTGGGTAAACATCTACCTTTGGCTCAGGTCATGATCCCAGGGCCTTGGGATCAAGCCCCACATTGGGCTCTGCTCAGCAGGGAGGCTGTGCCCTCTGCCTGCTGCTCCCCCTGCTTGTGGTCTCTCGCTCTCTTTGACAAATAAATAAAATCTTAAAAAAATATAAAATCACAATAAATCCCTCATCTCCTTTATGGGTTTAACTTGCAACTATTAAACGATGTTATCCTTTGTAAAGAGGATGGGCTATGTGGAGTAGGAGAGAAGAGTTGGTGGCTGATAAACAGCTGGTGTCCTATTTCAGAACCCATGGACAGTGGTCCAGAGCATGGGTTCAAATTCCAGAGATGTCCTTAACGGGGTTGAACCAGGCAACCTCATTGTTCTTGGGTTATCCTATATAACATGAATGTGATCTTGGTTGGATCCACCTGACAGAACTCCTGCTGTGAAGACAAAAACTATCCCACTTGGAAATCACTGAAAATGGTACCTGGTGTAGACCATGCCTTCAGTAAATTTTCATTGTTACTATTATTTCAAAAGATAAAATACACAAACTAATGAAGAGACCAAGAATAAATATCTAGATTCAAGTATAATATTAAAAAAGCTGTTAGCCTTTCAGCCATTTAACATGTATGCCTGAGCACCCATGCCTACGATTTCATGCTGTGCTTCCAGCTGACATCACTAACTTCTTCCTCCACTGTTGACGATTCCCGCAGGTAACATTTCATGAACAATGTCTACACTCTGCTTAACACTGGAGTGGACTAGAAATGGAGACACTGCTGAGCAGGCCTTTACTTCTAGCTACGTGAAAGACAAAGTGAGACAGAGTTCAGCTTAAGTGTCTGCAGCGTTCGCTTTTAGCTCGGTACAGTTTCATCATGTCATATCATTCAGATTTATTTAGCAATAGACTTAAAAGAGCAAGTAATGCAGTGTTAAAAACATCTGAAAATTAGGAAAATGTAATATCCATTAAATTATTAACATATAAATATTGAGATCTTTTTTTTGCCACCCTACTATATGAAATATGGAGTATTTCTACTCTGTTACTATAGTGCTTTATGAGATAATATTTATATTATATTATATATATATAAGTAATATTTAATAAAATAAATAATATAAAATTATATTATATTATACTATATATATATAAAATGAGATAATATTTATAAAACTATGTTTGTTTATTTGAGACCCCTGATAACGCTCTTAGCAAATAGCAAATTTGAAGTGTTCAAATTTCATGAACCTTATATTTCACAACAGGGATAAAGGCAGGGTTCATCCAAGTTAATGTGCTAATAATCCTAAGAAAATATGCTGTGCTTAACAATGAATCACTTATTAGTCTTTGCAGTAAAAGGCTAATATGTTATTTTTCTATATCCATAAATGTCTATTCCACTTTAGTTGTTACAGGTAAATTAGATGTTAGTTCACAACCTTGGTAGGTTCCCCAGTGGAATCTGAAACCAGGTTCCCTAGAGATGACAGGGGAGACTGACAAAGAAGCAGACCACTCCTGGTTGGCAGGTGGCAAGTTTAACAAGGGGACTTACATACAAGGCTTGTCTTGGGCAGCTGTAGGCTGAGTAGATCACCATAACAGCCACCAGAATCTTAAAGTTTATACAGAGGCCTTACCTGGGCTGTGACATAAAACATCTGTAAGGTCTCAACACCATATTACTATCTCAAGCCTGTGTCCTTGGGCATCTTCCAGCCTGGTGAGAGCAAGTAGAGTGCATATTCCAAGGACAGGGGAGAAGATGAAGAGCTACAATTGTTGGGGTCCAGCTCATAGGTCAGTTGGTGGTCACAGTCTCTCGATGACCTCTCCCAACATGAGCATGCTGAAAATTTTAGAAGATCATTATAATAACATGCACACACTATAATACATTCTTTTTTTATTATCAAAATCATGTTATTTATGGAAAATAAAGAAATGCAAAAAGTCATAAAAAGGAAAAGAGTTACATTTTTGTTCTTACTTTCCCAAAGTAACCATCCTTAAAATGTTAGCATAATCCATTTGTGTATGTGAATTTCTGTGTGAATGTATGAGGAATGGGTTATATATTATAATAAAATTAACATCTCAGTATATTATAGTCATACATTAATGAATATATTTTGGATATAACAAATATTTTTTTAAACCACAATTTTAGTGACTACAAAGCTATCTATTATTTGTTGTGCCTTACCTAATTCAAGCTATTTTATTATTATTGTTTTAATTTTTTGGCATTATGATTAATACTATAAAATATACTTTTACATGAGTATCTGAATGTACAAATGGTTAATGTCTACTGCCTTAGTACAAAATAATTTATTTTAAGGTTTTGGGTCGACAAGTGAAAGTTTTCACAATTTGGGACATTTTGCCTAGACATTTTCTTTCTAATAACGGTTCTTCTGTTTAAGCCCAAAACACATACGAATGACCATCTTGGCACTAAATATTATTTTCCTTTATTCACTCCCTATTTATTACATGGAAACTATGGCTATTATTTTATGATACCATTATATAAAATAATTCTCTTCTAGCACTGAAAATACTAGTTATGCACTGCTTAAAACAGAATAGTTGATTTATAATGGTTTAGTAAGTTTTAAAAAAATTAAATGCAGAAATGTTGCAGAATAGCAGATATACAGTACTGTATGTAATTTTGACCTCACATTCTAAAAGATCTGATCTTCCTCTTGTAAGACACTTTAAATCATCTATTGCTAGCTTAAAACTGTATAACTTTTTGTTAATTTCTTCAAATGAGGCAAGATAAAGACAAAAAGAAATATAATAGTTCCCTAAGCAAGCAGTCTTCCCAACTGGAAGTTTAAAATAACAAATGCAATGTATTTCCATTGAGCTTGCTTATGGATTCTGTACTGAACATTGATGTAGTGGAGTTACTAGCATCCTATAAGATAATAATCAAAGGTAAAACACATTTTCCAGTATAGGTGCAGTGAAATTGTTGATAAGAAAAGATTTAAATCAGATTTGATAGGGGTACCCAGAAATACGGACTCTGCTCCTTCCCAATTTTATACATTGATGGTGTAACTGGATCCTTGTGATGAATTCACTAAACTTACTATGCGTTCTATAGTTTAGCTTCTTTTTTGAACATTTCTTAAGTTTAATTCGGTGTATAGAGAAGGCTAAGATGCCTGAGATATATAAGAACTGATTATTATTTTATGGCCAATATAGCAACTCAGAATTTGGTCACTTCATTATTGACCCTCTTTATCTTTAAATTGTCACTCCCCCAACATCTTCATAGATGGTCTAGAAATACTGATCCATTTCACTTTGTGGAAAGTTCTATAGAACAGAACAGGGGTGGAAACTGTAGCACAGAGGAGTTTAAGAGCATTTCTCCAGGGTTGCACAGGTAGTGAGAAGTACTGGCAGGATTAGAGCCCAGGCAGTTTAGTTCCTGCCAAGCCATAGCTCTACATGTCTCATCTGCTGCAGCCTGTACTTCTTAATCCTCTTCACCTATGTTTTACCATCCCCCTGCCTAGAAGTGGGATTTCTGGATCATATGGTAGTTCTATTTTTTAATTTTTTGAGGAGTTTCCACACTGTTTTAATAGCGACTGAAACAATTTCTATTCTCAACAGTGCACAAACCTTCCCTTTTCTTCATCCTTGTCACCACTCGTTATTTCTGATCTTTTCAGTAACAGTCACTCTGACAGGTGTGAATATCTCATTGTGATTTGGATTTGCATTTTCCAGGTGGTTAGTGATACTGTACATCTTTTCATGGGCCAGTTGGCTGTCTGTATGTCTTCTCTAGAAAAATGTCTCTTCACATCCTCTGACCATTTTTAGTCAGATTTTTTTTTTTCATATTGAATTACAGGAGGTCTTTATACATTTTGGCTGTTAACCCCTTATCAGATATATCATTGCAAATATCTTCTACCATTCAGTAGGCTGTCTTTTCATTGTGTGGATGGTTTCCTCAACTGTGCAAAAGTTTTTCAGTTTTAGTCCCATCTGTTTATTTTAGCTTTTGTTGTCCTTGTCTGCTGAGACAGATGCAAAAGTATCATTAAGACTGATGTCAAAAAGTTTATTGCCTGTTTTCTTCTAGCTCTTATATGACTTCAGGTCTTACATTTAAGTATTTAATCAATTTTTAAGTATATTTTTATGTATTATAAGAAAGTGGTCCATTCCCTCTACCCACTTTGTTGAGAGTTTTTATCATAAATTGGTGTTTTTCTCCCATTTGTCAAATGATTTTTCTCCATCTATTGAGATAATCATGATTTTCACCCTTCATCTTGTTAATGTCTTATATCACATTGACTTGCAACCATCCTCGCATCCTTGGAATAAATACCACTTGATAATAGTATATGGTCCCTTTAATATATTTTGAATTGGGCTTGCTAACATTTTGTTAAGGATTTTTGCACCTATGTTCATCAGGCCTATGTTGGCTTATGATTTTTTCTTTTCTTTTCTTTCTCCTTCCTTCCTTCCTTCCTTCCTCCCTTCTTTCTTTTATAATGTTTGTCTGGTTTTGATTATTAGGGTCATGCTGGCCTTGTGAAATGAATTTGGGAATGTTCCTTCCTCTTCTTCTTCTTCTTCTTCTTTTTTTTTTTGTAATAGCCGAGAAAAGGATAAGTATTGACTCTTCTTTAAATGTTTGGTAGAATTTACCTATGAAGCCATCTAGTCCTGAACTCTTGTTGGAAGTTTTTTGGATTTCTGATTAAATTTCATTACCAGTAATTGGTCTGTTCAGACTTTGATTGTTCCTAGTTCAGTCCTGGAAGAACTGTATGTCTTTAAGAATTCATCCATTTCTTCTAAGTTGTCCAATTTGTTGGCATTGTTTGTTCCACAGTAGTCTCTTATGATCCGTGTATTTTTCTGATGTCAGTTCTAACTTCTTTTTCATTTCTGATTTTATTTATTTGGCCTACTCTTTTTTTCTTGATGAGTCTGGCTAACAGTTTACAAACTTTGTTTATCTTTGCAGAGAATAGCTCTTATTTTCACTGATCTTTTCTTTCTTTGTGTGTTTATATGTATGTATCGTGTAACAATTTCATTTACATCCTTTCTGATCTTACGACTTTCTTCCTTCTACTAACTGGGTTTTGTTTGTTCTTCTTTTTCTAGTTCCGTTAGGTATACATTGAGATTGTTTATTTGAACTTTTTCCTGTTTCTTGTGTGGGTCTGTATTGTTACCAGCTTCCGTCTTAGAGCTGCTTTTACTGCATTCCATAAATTTTGGAGCATAGTGTCTTCATTTTCATTTGTTTCAATATGTTTTTCATTTCATTTTTTATTTTTTCAGTGACCCAGTTGTTGTTGAGCAAGCACATGGTTTAGCCTCCCCATCTGTGTTTTTTTCCAGTTTTCTTTTTTTTTTTTTTTTAAATTTATTTATTTGTCAGAGAGAGGGAGAGAGAGAGCGAGCACAGGCAGACAGAGTGGCAGGCAGAGGCAGAGGGAGAAGCAGGCTCCTTGCCGAGCAAGGAGCCCGATGTGGGACTTGATCCCAGGACGCTGGGATCATGACCTGAGCCGAAGGCAGCCGCTTAACCAAATGAGCCACCCAGGCATCCCTCCAGTTTTCTTCTTAAAATTTATTTCTAATTTTGTACCATGATGGTTGGGAAAAATGCTGGATACAATTTCAATCTTCTTAAGTTTAGATTGTCTTGTAGCCTAACATTATCTATCCTGGAAAATAATCCATGCGCCCTTGAGAAGAAAGTGTATTCTGCTTTTTTTAGTTGGAATGTTCTGTATATATCTGGTTAAACCCATCTGGTCTAATGTGCCATTTAAGGCCAATGTTTCTATTACTTTTCTGGCTTATATATCCATTGATATGGATAATGGGGTGTTAAGGTCCCTTACTATTACTGTTTTACTGTGAATCCCCCCTCCAATGTCTGTTAATACTTGCTTTACATATTTAGGTGCCTCTATGTTGTGTGCATAAATACATACAAGTGTTACATCTTCTTGTTGGATTGATTCCCTTATCACTATGTAATGCTTTCGTCTCTTTACAGCCTTTGTTTTGGAGTTCTATTTTGTATGATGTATTGCTACCCCAGCTTTCTTTTCACTTCCATTTACATGGAAGTGAAAATTCCTTCTATTCTCTTCTATTTCTATTCCTTCACTCTCAGTCTGTGTGTCTTTCTATTCCTTCACTCTCAGTCTGTGTGTCTTTAGAGCTGAAATGAGTCTCTTTTAGACAGTATATAGATGGGTCTAGCTATTTTATCCATTCAGCCATCTTATATCTTTTGATTGGAGATTTTAGTCCATTTAAAGTAATTGCTGATGGGTATGTTTTTATTGCCATTTTGTTCATTTCTTTTTTGCTGGTTGCTTTTGTAGTTCTTCTCTGTTCTCTTGCTCTCTTCCCTTGTGATTTGAGGATGTTTTTTAGTATTATGTTTCGATTCCTTTCTATTTTTTTGTGTATTTATTATAGGGTTTGGTTTGTGTTTACCATGAGGTTCATCTATATCTAACTACGTATGCAGTCTGTTTTAAGTTGGTGGTTGCTGAAGTTTGAATGCTTTCTAAAAACACTACCTTTTTATTCAACTCCTGTTTTATGTTTTGGATGTCATATTTTACATCTTTTATGTATCCCTTAACTAATTATTGCAAATATAGTTGATTTTACTACTTTTTATCTTTTAACTTTCATACCAGATTAATAAGTGATTGACCCACTACTTTTACTATATTACTTTACTAGTGAGATTTTTTCTTTCATTTTTTTTTCTAGTATTGGTCTTTTATGTTTAAAGAAATTCATTTAATATTCTTAGTAAGCTGGTTTAGTGGTATTGAACACCTTTATCTTCTGCTTGTCTGGCAAAATTCTTTATCTCCCCTTCAATACTGAATGATAACCTTGTCAGGTATTCTTGGTTGCCATTTTTTCCTTTTAGCACCTTGAATGTATCATGCCACTCCCTTCTGGTCTATAAAGTTTATGCTGAATGATCATAATCTTATGGGAGCTTCCATTACATATAACTAATTGCTTTTGGCTTGTTGCTTTTAAGATGTTCTCTTTAGTTTTTGACATTTTAATTACAATGTACCTTAGTTTGGATACTTTTGGGTTCATCTTCTTTAGGACTGTCTATACTTCCTCAACCTAGATGTCTGTTTTCTTCCCCAGGGTAGAAAAGTTTTCAGCTACTATTTCTTCAAATAAGGTTTCTTCCCCATTCTCTCTCTCTTTCCCTTCTGAAACCCCTGCAATGCAAATGTTGGTATGCTGGATGTTGTCCTGGAGGTCTTTTAAACTAGCTAATTTTTCTTTTACATTTATAATTATTTCATTCCATGCTGAAATATATATGACATAAGTATGATGAAAAACAAATTTCACTATAAGCATTTTCATGTGGAGATGAGTATGTATACTCACTTTAAGTTCCACCTTCTATTTCCTGAAATTCCAATGTATAACACTCATGAAAGCACACTGAGATAAAGAATAAATATCTGAAGACTGAAGTTTTTTACCTATAGAAATATGATCAATTGGATTCATACTTCCATTTGCCACTAGAATATTTAGAGATTTACTAACCAACTATCCTCATTTTCTTTTTTTTTAAAGACTTTATTTATTTGAGAGAGAGAGTGAGTGAGAGCGAAAGCATGAGCTGGGGGTAAGGGCAGAAGGAGAGAGAGAAGCAGACTCCCCACTGAGCAGGAAGCCCGACCTGGGTCTCAATTCCAGGATTATGGGATCATGACCTGAGCAGAAGGTAGATACTTATCCAACTAAGCCACCCAAGCTCCCTCATCCTCATTTTCTTAAATTCTGTTTTTCTTTTTTTCTGTTCAGTGTGGGTGATTTCCACTATTGAGTCTTTCACATATGTTCTGTATCCTCTAATCTACTGTTTATTCTCTCATGTATTTTTCATCTCTGTTATTGTATGCTTCAATTCTGATTGGTACTTTTTTATACTTTCTCTTTATTGAAGTTTCTTAGTGTGTTTATATATTCTTCTCTTGAATTTGGTAAGCATATTTATGACCATTACTTTGAAGACTTTATTGGGTAGACTGCTTATCTCCCTTTCATTTAGCTTTTTTGTGGATTTTGTCTTGTTCTTTTGTTATTCCTCTATTTCTTCATTTTGCTTGGCTCTCTGTGTTTCTTTACATGTATTAGATAGTTACACCTTCGGTATATCTTTCAGTCTTAATGGAGCGGCCTTATGTAGGAGATGTCCAGTGGTGCTCAGAAGCACAATTCCCTCTGGCAACCAGAGCCAGGTGTTCAGAGATGTCCCCTTTGGGGGCTGCATGCTCCCTTCTGTTGGGGCAGGGCTGTGACTACTGCTAGCATGCTTATGTATGGGCTGGTTTGCAGCCCAGCCGGCTGCAAGGCCTGACCATTAGAGCTATTGGCCCATTGGTAGGAAGGTTTATCATCATGATGGCTATGATGCCCAGTCAAGGTGCAGGACAGTACAGGGCTCTTGGTGGGGAATGCATCCTGGCACAGGCAGTCTAGAGGGAGCATTCCAAAAGAGCACCCACAAGCACCAGGATCAGTTACTGAATGAGATAGTAGAAATGACTACTATGAATGTCTCAGTCCCTGTGGAGAGGCCCAGATGCCACTTGCCTTTCTGGCAGGTGCTCCAAGATTAGCAAGTGGGTTCCTTTACTATGTGCTTTTTGATCGGTCTTTTTGTGATGGTTACCAAATTAAGTGAGTCTGTGCCTGAGACCTTTAAGAGAAGATTTACCTTTCCCTACAGTTCTGTAGTTTTTCTGGATGTATTCCCTGTTACTTTTCAAAGTCAGATGTTTTGAGGGCTCATCTTTCCTGTGCAGAATCTAAGGGTTCAGATCCTGAAGTCTGAATCTCTTGCTCTTCAGAAAGATGTTCTGTACCTTTGTGATTCCTTCTGACCATAAAAGGCCACCCTTGTGTTGTGTTTTTTTCCTTATCAAGAATATATCTGCTTCTTCTACTCATCTCAGTGCTATTCTTGGTTGTAGAGGCTCTGTTCATCCAGTTTTTAGGTCCCCTGCTGAGGGAATTATTCCATATACATTTGTAGATTTGGTGAGCTGAGGATCTTCTTCTTTTTTTCTTTTTTCTTTTAAAGATGTTATTTATTTATTTGACAGAAAGTGACACAGCAAGAGAGGGAACACAAGAGGGGTAAGTGGGAGAGGGAGAAGCAGGCTTCCCACTGAGCAGGGAGCCCCAAATGGGGCTTGATCCCAGAACCCTGGGATCATCACCTGAGACAAAGGCAAACACTTAATGATTGCGCCATCCAGGCACCCTGAGCTCAGGATCTTCTTATACCACCATCTCACCCTGGTGTTTGGTTTATTTCATTTATTTTGCTCAGGAAGTTTTGTGAATTATAAACAGCCAATTCATGTGACATTGCCATATTAAAAATATGAACTCTAATCTTAAACTTGAGTCAGTTTACATATTTTAATACACATATTGAGGTAGGTAAATAATTCACAAAAAATTCTGCAGCAAAAATTCTCATGACATAAACACAGCTCATGAACAAGATGCTTTTCACAGGCTTCTCCAGCTTTCCTTCCTGGGAAACCAAACCAAGGGGAGATCATGTTTATGAAAGGAAGTGTTGGAATGTCTGCCATCCTCCTATCGTCCAACAGATCTGCCGGACCAAAAAGAAAACATATCTGCCCCTTCTGGCTGGCAAGTGGTACTGTATAGTTCAACAGGAAATAAGGTGGGGCAGCAATGGATACAGACTGCTGATGCTAATAGAACTTTGTGAGAGAACAGGGAGAGAATTAGCAGTGGCAAAAGTAAGTTTGAGTAAGTTCACAAGAGTAAACATTTTTGTAAAGTCAAGAGTCTTAAAAAATGATTACATTTTGGTGGAAGCACATATCTTACTCTACTCAGGCTAATCTAACAAAATACCATAGACTGGGTAGCTTATAAACAACAGAAACTTGTTTTTCAAAATCTATAGTCTGGGAAATGCAAGATCAAGTTTTCTGTCTGTGAGAGCCTACCTCCTAGTTCAAAGATAACTCTTTTCACTGAATCCTCACATGGTGGAGGGGGTAAGGGATTTCTCTGCATTTATACAAGTAATTATGACCTAGGGAAATGATCCCAAGAACCTAATACATGATCAAGTTTACAAATTACTTTGTGCAAAACTTGTAACTTTTTGAAAAACTTACAACTATATAGACCTTTGACATTAAAATAATATAAAAATAATTGAGAATAAAATTGAAATACAGATTACAAAAGGGGAATTTGGTTGTGACTTTTATATTAGATCAAGTTGCTGAAATTTTTTTTTAGTAAATATATATTCTTAAATTATAACATTATTTTAAAGATTTTATTTATTTATTTGACAGAGAGGGATCACAGTAGACAGAGAGGCAGGCAAAGAGAGAGAGGGAAGCAGGCTCCCTGCTGTGCAGAGAGCCTGATGCGGGACTTGATCCCAGGACCCTGAGATCATGACCTGATCCGAAGGCAGCGGCTTAACCCACTGAGCCACCCAGGCGCCCTATACCATTATTTTAAAAACTTTAGTTAAAATACTCTTCTTGAGTATTGGAAATAATAGATATTTTAAAAATGGATGATTAATAGGATATATAATGTTCCTACAAATGACTGGCTTTCTCCCAAACTTTTTATCAATTTAGCGAAAATATCTCCAAAGTGTTTAGTTGCTTTCCTACCTTTTCAAGCATTTAAATATTATCCAAAATGTTTCAGAAAAAAGAATTAGCTAAACATATTTGTAAATAGTTATGGTTGAATTCTGTGACACTATAAACATTGTGTAGTTTTCATCATATTTAAACAAGAAAAATAATGCAAATATTTCATATGGTTCAGTAAAAACATTATAACAAAACTTCCTGACACAATCTTATTGACACCTTTAAGAGGTATGGTTATAAGTACTTTTGTAAAAAATAATAAAATGTTTATAATATGAATAATTATAATGTGGATAATTTTGTTTTTAAGAAGTCTGAAAAACCTAGAGGAAATACTAAAATGTAAGCAGTATTTCCTTTTCAACTTTTCTATAATAAATGTAAAATAGACTTTAATAACCTGAATAAGTTGAAAAAAATAATAAAAATAGAACTGCACTGCACCATACACTTAAAAATGGCTAAAATGGTGAATTTTACATTATATTTTATAACAGAGAAGAAAAAAAAGAAGCCAAGAATCACTGTAATTTGAAGGTATCTATAGTAACAACAAATTTCCTTATTTACACTTAAAACTCCCAATACCACTAAATTAAAAACATAAAATAGTGTGTATTTGTTATGATGACCTTGCAAAATTGAATGAAAATTAATCTATGGAAAAAAACCCAGAACTAATAGTACTCTTGTAGTGAATCTGTAAGTAAAAAGACCTTCTGAGTTCATCTGATGGATAGTTTATACACACTCTTCCAAGTTCAGTTCTCTTAATAGGTTTTAATTACTGGATCTTGTGGTATATTGTATTGACTAGTTTCATGAGTTTCTTGGTTACTTAGGATCTGGAGAGTTGTGTGGGCATAATACAAACTCAAATCCAATGACTATGAAGGAATCAGTCATTCCTATTCAGCACCTTGGCATCTTTATAATTTGCTATCACATGTGCTGAGATTAGAAAAACTATCCTCAAAGTCACTATACAGGTTTTCCACTAACAAGATAAACAAAGATCTATTACAATGGAATAACATAAATATACAGATTATCTATAGTTTCACAGTATTTTTTATTATTAGAAATGTATATGTAATGTAAACATTTTTTAAAATATTTTATTCATTTGAGAGAAAGAGAGAGAGCATGAGCAGTGGGGAGGAGGCAGAGAGAGGGAGAAGCAGACTCCCTGCTGAGTGGGAGCCCGACCTAAGGCTTGATTCCAGGACCCTGGGATCATGATATGAACCAAAGGCAGACAGACACTTTATTAACTGAGCCACCAGGTGCCCTATAATGTATACATTTAATTATATATTAACATGGAATCAATCATACAAAAAATTTAGAAGTGAAGGCTTTTCACTATGAACAAATGATATTTTGGCAAAATCTATCTTATTTTATATTATCCTTTCTGTAATCTACATGAATATATTTCTTATTTTATCCATGCTATAACCTTCCAAACAAATGATATATGAAGGAATATTTTATTCTTTTCAACAAATGTTAGGGAATGTAAAGGTCAGCTTTTGGTTTTATTTTAAAATAAAAGCATGAGACTGAATGGAAGCAAGCTGATAACTACAGTCTATAGATAAATTTTATTAAATACATTAAATTAGGTTAAGTGGTTTAGAGAGACTATCAGGTCTCTCTCAATTTTAGCTTTCAGGAAAGTTGTTTTTGTCATTTTGGAGTATAAAAATATTGGAAGAATAATTATTCTCATGAGGTTTATAGAATTCATTTATGGAAACATTACCATGTAAATTATATCTGGACTGTTAACAGATAATGTCTTATCTTATTGTATCATTATCTGTCTAGTTTTCTGGTATTGAAAATTATAATAAAGCAGGAGATCATGTGGCCTACGAGTAAATCATTTTGACAAGAAATCTTACATTTACAATGACAGACTTCCTTTGACTTGGTATTATCTGCAAACAAACACAGTTAACAAAAAATTCAAGTAGTCAGGGAATACTCATATCATGAAAAGTAAGGATTCCTTCTGCTCCAAACCTCATTTTTCATCTCTAAAAGTACCACTGATAACAGATTTTTTTTTGTCTTCCAGGAGACATTCTAAGAACCAAACTAATATGTACACCTTGTGTCTTAGTCCATCTGTGCTGCTATAACAAAAATACTATAAACTGGATGACTTACAAACAACAAACATTTATTTTTCATAGTTCTGGAGGGTGGAAGTCCAAGATCAAGTTGCCAGCCTGATGTGGCGAGGGCCCTCTTCCCAGATGCAGACTTATTGTAACCTCACATAGTAGAAGGGGCAAGGGATCATTCTCTGGCCTCTGCTGTAAGGGCAGTAATCCCATTCATGAGGGTACCATCCTCATGAACTCAGTACCTTCCAAAAGTCACATCACCCAACACTATGCCTCTGGGCATTAGGACTCAATATACCAATTCTGAAAGGACCACAAACATTATCTATAGCATCTTATAATACAAATGACAGTCTTCCTTATGAGTTTGTGTACCTATTTTTTTAAAAAAGATTTTATTTATTTATTTGACAGAGAGAGACACAGTGAGAGAGGGAATACAAGCAGGGGGAGTAGGAGAGGGAAATGCAGGCTTCTCTCTGAGTAGGGAGCCTGATGCCTGGCTCCACCCCAGGACCCTGGGATCATGACTTGAGCCCAAGGCAGACCCTTAACAACTGAGCCACCCAGGCGCCCCTGGTGTATCTGTTTTTAAACTTAACTAAAGTCTTCTTATATCATTTCAATTGATATAAATCTTTTTTTCTTTTTATGACTGCAACACATTTTCTTTAACTGGCCAGTTAATGGAAATTTAAATTCTTTCAAAATTTCAGCTATTTCAAAAAATGTGCAAATAAATATATATGTATTTATTTCTGTGGGATATACTCCTAGAAGTAGAGCAGCTGCATCAAAGTCTCATGCTATTTGTTTTGATAGCTATAGTCGAATTACATAATAAAAAAGAAAAATCAGTTTTGATAGCTACAGTCGAGTTTGCACTCCTGGCAATAATGTATACACTTTCCAACAGGGTTTCTATCAAAATTTTGTCACTATTAAATCTCATAGTCGAAAGAATAATTTCTCGTTGAGGAGGTTGAGTAATTTTTTGTTTGAAGATCATCTGTATCTCCTTTTTTACAAACTTCCATATGTCCACTCTTATCTATTAGTTTTTCTTCTATTCAACTTGAGTTCTTTATATGAAGTTTAGTAGAACTTTATTATATTTGAAATATTTTTGAAACGTGTCATTGGCCCTTACTTATTGGAATTCGCCATGCGATATTTTATTTCATGTAGTCAAATTTAGCTACTTTTGTTTTTGTCATCTCTCCTTAATCCTGAAGAATAAGAACTATAAAGTTAAACGTTCATTATGACATACAAGAGGAGTCTGGCCCAGTAGAAACCCTCCTGCGGAACAGAGACTAGGAGGTGGCCCAGAGCAGCCTCCACGCTGCGTCTTCCCACAGGAGGCGCTAGAAAGCCGGGCAGGGAGGGTAGGGAAGCACAGTCAGTTCTCCCAGAACGCGCACCTCCCAGCAGGTCCTACTGAGTTTCCCGGCAGACGCGCGCCTGGAGCCCCGAAACTCCCGCACCACCTGAGGACGCAGCGCGCGGCACAGGGGGCGGGCGAGCGCCACCCCAGGACACCGCGCGCCCCGGCGTCCGCCAGCTCCGGCCTCCCCTCACCACGCAGGCGGCGCTCCCCCCTCCCGGACCGCGTTCCTCGCCCGCCCCCGGCTCCACTCACCGCGGGCCCGATGTCCTCTCCGCGCCCACGATGCGAGGCCCCGGGTCTAACTTTCCCGTAGAGCGGAGTAGAGAGGAGGGGCGGGGGAGGAGAGAAGGAAGAGGACTTTTCAAATGAAAAACAAACGAGAGCCCCGAGGGGAGGGGGCCGCGCGGGGCTCAGGGGCGTGGTCCCGGCTCGCCCGGACCCTCCCCCGGGGCGAGCGGCCGCGCGGGCCTCGGACCCCGCCCC